>CAUYQV010109500.1:0-14875 GCA_963574575.1 Galagoides demidoff
AGAAGGGGAGTGGATGGGGGGGAGGGAGGGAGATTGGTGGGGTCACCTCTATGGTTTATCCTACAAGGGTACAAGTGAATCTTTCTAAAAGCAGAGTATGAACGTTTTAACTCAATAACTAAGAAAATGACATGAAGGTTATCTTGACCAGTTTGATGAGAGTATTTCAAAACGTACATGAAAACAGCACACTGTACCCCATGATTGCATTAATGTACACAGTTATGCTATAGGAAATTTTTTAAAAAAGATGAAAAAAAAGACCTCCATGGACAAGTAACTATAGAGATAGTGAAAGTAACAAGGGTCAAACATCAAAGGATGAGGAGCAAAGTATCTGAGTTTCTCAAGATGAAATCCACCTCTAGTGAAGACTCTATCTACAAGCACTGTTGAAATGACAACAAAAGATTTAGATTATTACATTAACTTAGCTGATAAAGCAGCAGCAGTTTTGAGAAGATGGACTCCAATTTTAAAAAAAGCTCAGGACTTTGGTAAGATGATACCAAACAGTATCACATACTATAGAGAAATCTTTGGGAAAAGTCAACTGATGCAGCAAAGTTCTCTGTTGTCCTATGTTGAGAAACTGCCACAGCCACCCTAACCTTCAGTAACCACCACCCTGAACACTCAGCAGCCATCAAGGTCAAGGGAAGAGCCAGCAAAATTGTTACAACTCACTTATGGCTCAGATGATCATTGGCATTTTACAGCAATAAAGCATATTTAAAGTAAGGTATGTACATTTTTTAGACGTAACATGTATAACTGCACATGTAATAGACTGGAGTACACTGTAAATATAACTTTTATATCCACTAGGAACAAAAAAAAAATTGTGCAACTTGTTTTACTGCAGTATTTGCTCTACTTCAGTATGGAATCAAATCTGCAGTATTTCCTAGGTACAGCTGTATACAGAAAGATAAATTCACTTTCTTGAATGCTACCTTGTGAGAGAATTGTATAATAGATGCACTGCAGCTATTATCTATGAACAACTACATCTATAAGTAGCAAACTATACATTTCACTTTTTCTATCCAGTTTTCTTTCTTTCTTTCTTTTTTTGAGATAGAGTCTCAAGCTGTCACCCTAGGTAGAGTACCATGGCATCATAGCTCATAGTAACCTCTAACTCTTGGGTTCAAGTGATCCTCTTGCCTCAGTTTTTTTTCTATTTTTAGTAGAGATGGGGATCTCGCTTTTGCTCAAGCAATCCACCCACCTCCCAGAATGCTAGGATTATAGGCGTGAGCCACTGTGCCCAGCCTTTTCTATCAATTTCTATATAAACTTAAGAAATAACTGATAAAGTATGACCAATTTTATAGTTAAAAGGGTTCCCTATTACAAAGTCTACTTGCAATTAGAGATTCAACTCTTGGATTCTACACGAATTCATAAAAATAAAACATATTTGTTTTCAGACAGTGATTTTTTAGAAAGCATGGTGACAGCCACAGAAGGGGGCACAGTATGCTGTAATAGAATCAATCACCTTAAGTGTTTTATTTTATTTATACACATATATTTGTAATGTCGGAAGAACTGATAGTGACTTATTATATATACAGGATTTACATAGTACTTTATGATTTACATGGGCTTTATAATTGACATCACACAATTACATCATAGAAACTTTACATTCGGGTATACTCACCTCTGCTGTCATTCTAGCAAATAAGTCAGGAGGAATATTCCCACATAGTACATTTTTCCTTAAATTTGGATTCTTTGCATCTTTAAGATTTGATATCCTACTTCGTACTCTGTTTTTGTATTTCATGTCTGTGTTCCTTATTTCCTGATATATGGGTACTAGGCTATTAAGGAAAAAAGGTGAAATTATAAAGGTAAGACCACTTTTTTTTCCCTACTCTGCCAAAATAAGAATTCCTAAAATTTCTAAGCAATTCACAAAAACTATTTCCAATTTATAGTAAGTTAAAAACAAAGTACTTATTCTTTAATCTGTAATTGACAAGTAGTATTACTTTTATACTGCAAATGAGTAATGCTTATTTCATGTTTACGCTTACAACATGCAAATCTACAAGGTGTCAAAAACTAACTCAGGGGCAGCACCTGTGGCTCAGTGAGTAGGATGCTGGCTCCATATACCAAGGGTGGTGGGTTTGAACCCAGCCCCGGACAAACTGCAACCAAAAAATAGCCAGGTGTTGTGGTGGGCACCTGTAGTCCCAGCTACTCCAGAGGCTTAGGCAGGAGAATAGCCTAACCCAAGAGCTGGAGGTTGCTGTAAGCTGTGATGCCACAGCATTTTACCAAGGGTGACAAAGTAAGACTCTGTCTCTAAAAAAAAAAAAAAAAAAAAAGTAACTCAGGTTCTTAAGTGCAAGTAAGCAAATTTTTGAAAAAGAGGCTGAATTTAACACACGCTTTAACTTGCCCAAATCTGCATTCTACTAGGGATCCTAAAAGTCTCTATGATCACAGAGATCCCTTGCAGCCTCCATAATGAAAAAGACTGCTAGAGATAGCACTGGAGAGTCATCTATCTTTGCCCAGCATGGCAAGAAGCTATTAACAGAATCTTCTCCATGGAAGGGGCCACAACAGAGACAGCCCTGGCCCAATTCCTCAACCAGGACAGTTCCAAGTCACACCATAAGCTAAATGTCCCTGCCCTCCCTGCCCCCATGGAAGACCCGCCCCCCCTTAGAGCCCTTTCGATGGTGCCCAGCATGAACACACTTCCCTATGGGATAATGAGTTCTGGGGACAGAGTGTGCGCTAAGGTTACCCCATGAGAAATATGAGAAATCTAAATATTTATGTGTGTGTGTTTTCCAGGCACTTCTGCACAACTTAAATTCAAATGCTAGACTTCCAATCACTAAGGTGGAAAAACTAAAATGTTATCAACACAGGAAAAATAAGAGGAATAAAATAACATAGACATCCTTCTCCTTTCTGAGCAAAACAATATCAAAACAGAAACTCGAGAATAAAATTCTGAATTCTAAACCAGAAAAAAAATTACAATTAAGCTAGCAAATTACATAAAACAATTATGAATATACACGAAAAGGATATCTTCCTCAATTTGAGATCCCAATTCTTCCTCATCAGCTCCAATAGCAATGTAGTCATCTAAAACAGGCATAGAGAATCATCAAGTTATTGAAACATTACCAAAAAATTCCAATATAAGGTAATTACATTACAGTCCCATTTCTCCAACCCCCTTGCCTTAAGTAAAGACTCCTTTGCTTTTCATTAGAATCTGATCTTTTGACCACCCACTCCATTCCTTTTCTGGGAGTCACCTAATATCCACAGTGCTCCTGCATTAAGAACTCCTTATCCCTCAGGAATGGGGAAATAACTGGTCTAGCAGGCAATTCCTCATTTCATAACTCCACAAATTCTAGTTGCTCCAGCAGACAGTAGAAAAAGTTATAGGAAATTGTCTTGTCTCCTGTGACTCAGGCTTCGATGCAAAGAAACCACCCATTTCCTCTGCCAATCATATATAGACATGCTTAGAAAACTCTATACAAATATTCAAAAGGATAGAAGGAAACAAACAAGGAAGAAAAAAGAAGCATAACATAAAGAGACAGTAAGGAAATCAAAGTAGAAAGGGCAGAGTATAAAGAAAAACAGTTCAATCCACCTATGGTTCCAAATAAGAGAAAAGAAAAAGGATGAATCTGCATAAGATGATAAATATTCTTGTATAGGAAACTTTAAAGCAAAAATTTTACCTTTGAAATTAAGTTCTCAAATATAAATCAGTATCAATATACTACTTCAAAATAGGAAAAAGAATTATGAACACAAACCTTACATACTACAAGTCACACTATAATTTAATAATTTAGTATTGTTAATTTTCAGTCTGGGGCAGTAAGTTTGCAGATTACATGTGGGGAAATAAAAGATTTGTGTTTTTTTTTTTTGAAATAAAAGATTTGTGAGCAAGAAGTTTAAATTACTATGAAATCAAGGGAAACAACCATACATTAGAAGGATCTCTTTCTTGGAATTACACAGTAATAAGCAGAAGCTGCAATATTTCCATGTCCCTTCAGGGACTCCCATGAGCAACAACTTCTCCCTAAGCTCAGCAGCAATGGGTAGCTAGCTATCAGCAGGATGGAGGCAGAGACAGTCATGGTGGTAGTGGTGATCAAGGTGCTGAGAAATAAAACAATGTACCCTGAACTTACCTCCTGTTCGAAGAGCTGCAGCAAGCATCTCCCTACACTTTAACCTCACAGAATCAGAAGTGCTTGGAGCCCGAGGAAAAGATGAAACGTAAGTATCTCGAGCATTTGTCTCATCCTTTCTGCTGCTTACGGTGCCACTGGAGCTACTAAAATATACAAATACACACACACACCCCAAAAAGAAATCAGGAAAATCCCTCTTAAAGTAACTACATTACTATTAATCCATAAAAACAAAAATATTTGGCCCAAATAAATAAAACAGTATTTCAGTAACTCGTACAGGAAGGAAAAAAATTTTGCCTACATACTGAGTATTAAAAGAAGTTAAAATTTTTTTAATTTCATAAAGATGAGCAACAAGTCTCATGTCTTTTTAAAGCAACTAAACATTTTATGTTGATTCTTCTTTTAAACTTTAAACAATTCTTTTAAAAGAAAAAATATATATGATGTAACTGAAAAGAAAGGATCCTGGCATAAAAAGAGGAATGTGAGGATGAGACCAGAGAATGTGACCACCCTTAACCAAAACTAGAGGGAAGGAAAAAAAAAGTCTGAAAAACCCCATTCAGGTTAGATATTGTGGTTTCTATGCAACAAACACCCTTTTAGGGATAAAATCTATGTACTGATGTGAGAACATAAGGTCACTTAATTTCTCCTGAAAAGTACCAACTTAATATGGACATCAGGACAGTTTTATTTTTCCAGTCAATCTAATCATTTCGATGGTTTCTGATTAACTGCTCATAATAAATTTTTGCCAAAATAGGTTCCTTCCAAAACACCCTCCTGACTGCTTTCTAGTAAGTCTTACCACGTTACAGATGTCTTCCATAAGCCTTCCCAAGCACTGGTTAAATCATTTACCTTCCGTAGACCCAGCTTGCTGCACTGTTATATTCCCTTGCCTTCTCTCCAAAATACAACCACTATTACATTTCACAAACAGATCACTGAGGACAGATGGTCATTTATATCTCTAAGTTTAGTCAATTCCATTCTGAAGCCTTGTCTGATTTACCCTCTGTACTTCCAAAGCACTACTGTCATACAGGTTTATACATAATGACTTTTCATACATTATCCCTACCAGACTGAATCTCTCAAGAGCAAGAACTAGGACTTACTACTCTTCGCATTTTCATTATGTAGCACAGCATCTGCCAGTGATAAAGGAATAAACCAATGATTAACAACCCACTTCTAAAATACTTTAATTACATGCTTTTCTTCTCTGTGCCTAGAGACAAACAACTAGCCCAGCCATGAGAAAGTGCCCAGGTGGATGATGAAGACCTCACTAGCTTCACTACTGCTAGCCCCACCTCCTACCTTCTGCTGCCTCCTTTCTTTATAAGCATCTAAGCATTCTTTTTTTCTTTGTTCCGGCTGGGGCTGGGTTTGAACCCGCCACATCCAGCATATGAGGCCAGCGCCTTACTCCTTTGAGCCACAGGAGCCACCTGCATCTAAGCATTCTTAAATCCTTAAAATATAAAAGCTCTACTTAGCTGTAAGTAACCCAGTTCTAATCTTGTACTTTTTTTTTTTTTGAGATAAAAGTTTCACTCTGTTGTGCCAGGATAGAGTGCCCTGACACCAGCCTCACTCACAGCAACCTCAAACTCCTAGGTTCAAGTGATCCTTTTCCTTCAGCCTCTCAAGTAGCTAGATTACAAGCGTCTGTCATGATCTCTGGCTAAGTTTTTCTATTTTTAGTAGAGATGGGGTCTTGCTCTTACTCAGGCTGGTCTTGAGCTCCTGAGCTCAATCTATCCTCCTGCCTTGGCCTCCCACAGTGCTAGGATTATAGGCGTGAGCCCCTATGCCAACCTTCTATCTTCCTTCAGATTACACCCCACACTTGTTTCTCTAATCCTTTTATTTCCATCAGTGTGTATATGGATGTTACATGCATGGATAGATAGATACCAAACACTTACTTTATCAGACTTAATACACAATGATTTTATGCTTTTGCATATAAACTCCGTGTCTAAACTTCAAGTATATGAGTACTGGATAAATATACTGAGAACTTACTCTTTTTGTTGTTTTTTTTTTTTGAGACAGAATCTCACTTTGTCACCCGTTATAGGTGCCATGGAGTCATAGCTCACAGCAACCTCAAAACTCCTAGGCTCAAGTGATTCTCTTGTGTCAGCCCCCCGAGTAAGTGGGACTACAGGCACCCACCACAGTGCTCAGTTATTTTTTAGAGTTGGGGTCTCGCTCAGGGTGGTCTCGAACTCGTGAGCTCAGGTGATCAACCCTCCTCTGCCTCTCAGAGTGCTGAGAACTTACTCTTCCTTCAACATCTATTTAAAAAATTTGTTTAGGCTGAGTGCAGTGGTTCAGACCTATAATCCTAGCACTTTGGAAGGCCAACACAGGAGGACTGTTTGAAGCCAATAGTTTAAGAACAGCAGGCAACACAGTACAACCCTGTCTCTACAAAAAAAATTGAGAAATTAACTGGAAGAGGCAGCCCACACCTACAATCCTTGGAAAGCTGAGGCAGGAAGATTGCTCAAGCCCAGGAGTTCTAGGTTATAGTTACCTTTGACTGTGACCTGCACTCCAGCTAACCTGGGTGACAGAATAAGACCATACCTCTTAAAAGAAAAAGATTTATCTATACTTCTGTATTTTCGAGGTATTAAACCAATGACTGTAGCCAGGCATGGGAGCATATGCCTGTAATCACAGTGACTCTGGAGGCTACAGTGGATGATCACTTGAGCCCAAGAGTTTGAAACCAACCCGGACAACATAGCAAGATCTTATTTCCTTTGCCTCTTAAAAGAAAAAAAAGAAAGAAAGAAAGAAACTGGTGACTCTGAATGTAACACAATCGAAAGCATGTTAAACAATTCATAAATTACAGCCTTTTTCAAATGTGAAATATGATCCTGGATATTTTGAGAAAATCTTTTTCCTTTCAATAAAGGACATTATCAGGGCAACTGCTAAAATGTGGATAACATCTGTAGGTTAGAAAAAAATATTATTATCAATGTTAATTTCCTTATACTCATAATCATACTGTGGTTGTATGTAAGAAAATATCCTTGTTCAAAATAAAGTTAGTTCACGTATATATACACACATACACACACACACACACATGCAGAGACATGTGTATATGGGACAATTAAGTAAAGGGCTTATGAGAATTCTTTGTACTATTCTTGCAGTTTCTAAAAGGTTTAAATTATCTCAAAATAGTCTGAAAAAACTGCATAAATTTTATTAACAACTACTGTTTAACCCCACCTTTGACTTTTATCTTTAATATCAATTACAGTTAATACTAATACATAAAATAATAGTATATGAGATATAACTATGTATTACTAAAAAATGAGGAATACATGCTCAATTGGGGAAAATGAGAAATAACGTTAGACTATGTAGTAGCCTTAATGTCCTAAATAATGGTAAGTCTCTAAGTGGGCAACATAGTAATAAAAAATTTAGGAGCAGAACAGAGTTTGGAAGGTGTTACTATAAAGCAGGAGTCCTAAAACTTGAGCGTATCAGAATCACCTAAAGGGCTTGTTAAAAAACAGATTTCTGGCAGTGCCCACAGCTCAGTAGGTAGGGGACCAGTCACATACAGCAAAGCTGGTAGGTTCCAACCTGGTCTGGGCGTGCTAAAACACCAATGACAACTGCAACAAAAAAAATGTTGGGCGTTGTGGCAGGCACTTGTAGTCCCAGCTACTTGGCAGGCTGAGGCAAGTGAATCGCTTGCCAAGAGTTTGAGGTTGCCATGAGCTGTGATGCCACTCTGTCTCAATTTAAATATATATATATACTTCTGGGCCAGATGTAGTGGCTCATGCCTGTAATCTTAGCATTCTAAGGAGTCAAGGTGGGTGGATATCTTGAGATTAGGAATTCAAGACTGGCCTAAGCAAGAGTGACGCACCATCTCTACTAAAAACACAAAAAACAGCCAGGTGGGAGACTAAGGCAAGAAGATCAGGTGAGTCCAAAAGCTTGAGGTTGCTAAGAGCTATGATGCCATGGCACTGTATCCAGGGCAACAGAGTGAGACTTTATCTCAAGAAAACAAAAGAACATTCAGGGGGCGGGGAGGGATCACAGTGAATGGCACACCTCCTGAGGACAGGACATAATTATAAGAGGGACTTTATCTAAAAAATGCAATCAGTGTAACCTAATTCTTTGTACCCTCAGTGAATCCCAAACAGTAAAAATAACTAAGAGATATAGAATAAAAAAAAAGAAAAAGAACAGATTTCTTTCCCACTACCAGAATTCCTGACAATAAATAAATATGGCCCAGTGACTGTAGCTCAACAGCGAGGGCACCACATACACCTGACCTGGCAGGTTCAAATCCAGCCCGGGTCAACTGCAACCAAAAAATAGCTGGGTGTTGTGGAGGGTACCTGTAGTCCCAACTACTTGGGAGGCTTAGGCAAGAGAATTGCTTAAGCCCAAGAGTTTGAGGTTGCTGTGAGCTGTGATGCCATTGCACTCTACAGAGGGTGACATAGTGAGAGTCTGTCTCAAAAAATAAATAAATGAATAAATAAAATCCCAATCCCAAACCATAAAAACAAACAAAAGATATAGAATTAAAAAAAAGAACCAATTTCTTCCCACTACCAGAATTCCTGACTCAATAGTTAAGGGTAAGGTCTGAGAATCAGTATTTCTAACAAGTTCTCAGGTTCTCTGCTCTTCCAAGGACCATTTGAGAACCACTGATCTAAATCAGTGTCAACTGTTAAACCACAGACTTCTCAACCACAGAGAAACTGTTCTTATTTAATCCACTACACATATCCTATTATGGCATCATGCTGGATAGGGCCAAGTTCCTGGTATGTCATAGAGAATAATAAATGCACTGAGAGACGATCTGAACCTTTTATTATGAAACTCCACATTCACATTCTAAGTACTTACACAAATAGCTAAATTAGGAAGGGAGGGGAAAAGCACAAAAAGGAGAATGAGACCAATCTGGAGCCAAAATAAATCTAAAAAAGAAATGTGGTAAATAAAGTAACCATTTAAATCCCTACTCAGTACCTCCATTATCAATTCTAACAGTATCTACCTCTGCAATCCCATTCAATTAAACTTATTGAGTACAACATAAATAATTCCTTATTTATGCACTGTCTTCTTTCTTTTAAAATTTTAGAGGTCTTTTTCTTTCTTTTTTTATGAGATGGAGTCTCACTTTGTCACCCTTGGTAGAGTGCCGTGATCTCATAGCTCACAGCAATGTCAAACACTTAGGCTCAAGTGATACTCTTGCCTCAGCCTCCTAAGTAGCTGGGACTACAGGTGCCCGCCATAATGCCTGCTATTTTTTAGAGACAAGGTCTTGATCTTGCTCAGGTTTGTCTCAAACTCCTGAGCTCAGGCGATCCACCCACCCTGACTTGGCCTTTGAAAGTGCTAGCATTACAGGCGTGGGCCACTGTGAGGAAGTCTTGTTAAAAAAACACAAAAAACAGAAAAACCTTAGAATATTCGGAAAATCCATTTACTAGTTCCATCTGCATAGAAAACAGAAAGCAGATTCCAGATGTGGGATCATAAGATCATGAAGGAAGTGATAGAAGAGTTAAAAGGATCAACGGCTTTCAAAATAAATGAATTTCTATAAAGTGAAATACCTTTCTTCTTTTGCTTCAGGGCTATTCTGCGATGTAATTGCAGGTTCTTTTTTTTTTTCTTCAGGGTCTTTGTCAGATGATGGTCCATCTGAAAATTTATGAAATCACTAGGTTGTTAGCATTTGTTAAAAATAAAAACTGAAATACTGCATGGTGACAGGGTATTTACACAAACAGGGTATTTACAAAATAATAAAATCCTAACTTTTCCATGAGTCAATGAGTTTACGTAAGCTATTCTGTTACATATGCATATGTGTAAGGTATTTTTTTTCCTATTTTTTTTTTTATTGTTGGTGAATCATTGAGGGTACAAAGAGCCATGTTACACTGCACTTGCTGGGTAAAGTCCCTCTAAGAATAGTGTGGGGTATTTTTCTTAATGTGTGTTCAGTCGACACTCTCAAATAAATTCTCTCATTTGGTGGGAATGATAAATTCATAGGCCAATGGGAACCTTTTAGGGAATAAAGTATACAAAACAAAAAGAATATAAAAATATTTAAAAATAAAAGCACATTAGCCTGGCACAGTGGCATATCTGTAGTCTCAGCTACTTGGGAGGCTGAAACAGGAGGATCTTCTGAGGCCAGGAATTTGAAACTGCAGTAAGCTCTGATCACATACCACTGCACTCTGCTCTCTGGGCAATTAGGGTGAGACCCTATTTCTTAAAAAATAAAAAAAATGAAAGCACAAAGCATATACACCAATATTTGAAAAATAATTTTTTAAGAAGTGAAAAAATTTAAGCTAGTACCCAGAACATAAATAAATACTTCTGGAAAGTAAACAAAGGACACTTTCATAAAACTACCTCAGGGTCAGTAACATCTACCCAGCACCTCCTGTGTCTTAAAAGATCTGTAAGGTAACACGCACAAGCTGTAGGACTTAAGGAGGTGAGCAATCAGAAATTGGGAAACAACAATGCCAACAGGCTGAGTCAGTTTTTAGTACTGACAAGAAACACTCATCTTTAAATCAACCAAACTCTCCCTGAAGGTTCAGACAAGGTATGAGTCTAAAAGCACACCTCTTATCTATATTTTGCTCCCTATCTAAGTAGAGATATAGAGACCTTTAATAAATATAAAAGAGTAAAATTTCTTAAGATTAAATGAGCACTAACAAAAATGTCCACTCTTTTCTCCCACAAAAAGTAAACCATGGTTCTAGAAATAAAAATACACACACAAGGCCTGGGCACAGTGGCTCACACGTGTAATCCTAGCAGTCTGGAATGCTAAGGTAAGAGGATCCCTTAAGCTCAGGAATTTAAGACCAGCCTGAGCAAGAATGAGACCCTATCTCTATTAAAAATAGAAAAACTAGGAGGGCATTGTAGTGGGGATCTGTAGTTACAGTTACTCAAGTGGCTGAAGCAGGAGGATTGCTCAAGCCCAGCACTTTGAGGTTGCTATAAGACACCACTGCACTCTAGCCAGGGCAACAGAGTGAAACTATTTCTCCCCCAAAGGAAAAAAGAATAGTATATGGTTTTCAATCAACTCCAATGACTAATTTTAATCATGTTACAGTATGGTATCAGTTTTAAAACTTAAATGAACTATAAAACTAGAGTTTCCATTTATCTTTATAAAGAAGACATTTCAAGAAACTTTTGGCCAGGCACAGTGGTTTGTGCCTATAATCCTAGTAGTCTGGAGGCAGAGCCAGACAGACTGCTTAAGCTCAGAAGTTGCCTAAGCAAGAAACTCTGTCCCTACTAAAAATAGAAAAGTTAGCTTACAGGCTGTTGTGCACCTGTAATCCTAGCTACCTGGGAGACTGAGGCATGAGGATCACTTGAGCCCCGAAGTTTGAGCTGCTATGAATTAGGCTGACACCATGGCACTCTACCCAGGGTGACAGAGCAAGACTCTGCAAGGAAGGAAGAAAAAAGGCTGGCTTTTATTTTATGCACAAGCATAATAAAAGAAATACAGGCTGGGTACCCATAGCTCAGTGGTTAGGGCGCAGGCCACATGCTCCGGGGCTGGAGTGTTTGAACCGGCCTGGGCCTGCTAAACAAACAACAACAAAAAAATAGCCAGGTTGTGACGGGAGCCTGTAGTCCCAGCTACTAAGGAGGCTGAGGCAAGATAATCACTTGAGCCCAAGAGTTTTAAGTTGCTATAAGCTATGACACCATAGCACTCTACAGAGGGTGACAAAGTGAGACTGTCTCAATTAACAACAACAAAAAAAAAGTACAAAGAACTTCCATATATGTTCTACACAAAGTTAACATTTTGGCACATTTGGTTTCTCATTTCTTTCATTTCCCCGTGTACACACAGGCACATGCAGACACGTTTCTTTCATTTCCCCATGTACAGACACACGTGTACACACGTGCACAGACATGTTTCTTTCATTTCCCAATGTACAGACACATGTGTACACACACGCATATGCACAGACACATTTCTTTCATTTCCCATGTACAGACACACGTGTACACACACATACATGCACAGACATGTTTCTTTCATTTCCCATGTACAGACACACGTGTGTACACACACATACATGCACAGACACATTTCTTTCATTTCCCACGTACAGACACACGTGTACACACACGTACATGCAGACACGTTTCTTTCATTTCTCATGTACAGACACACTTCTTTCATTTCCCCATCTACAGACACAAATGCATATGCACAGACACATTTCTTTCACTTCCCATGTACAGACACACGTGTACACACACGCACATGTAGACACGTTTCTTTCATTTCCCATGTACAGACACACATGTGTACACAGATGCACAGACACATTTCTTTCATTTCCCCATGTACAGACACACGTGTGTACACACACGCATATGCAGACACATTTCTTTCATTTCCCCATGTACAGACACACGTGTACACACATGCACAGACACATTTCTTTTTGAACCATTTGAAAATAAGGAACAGACATTACACTTTTATCCCTAAATGCTTCACTGTGGGTTTCTTAATAATAAAGATATTCATTTATATAACCACAGCAAATAATGAGTAAATTTTTAATAATGTATATTATATTATTAACTAATCTATAGACCTTATAAAATTCTGACAATTTGATCTTTACCACGTTTTTTTTCTGGTCCAGAATGCAATATAAGATAATACATTATTATATTTAATTTTCTTAAGACTAGGCTTTCTAAAATTCTACAGCTTTACAATTTTTAGTGCCTAGCTTTCAAGTCCTTTTAAGTAATAGGTTTTTTGTTGTTATTATTATTATTGTCTTTGAAATTTTATGGCCTGGCACAGTGGCTCACACATGTAATCCTAGCACTCTGGGGGGCCAAGGTGGGTCCACTGCCTGAGCTCACGAGTTCAAGACCAGCCTGAGCCACAGTGAAACCTCATCTCTAAAAATAGCCAGGTATTGTGGTGGGCACCTATAGTCCCAGCTATTCGGCAGGCTGAAGCAAGAGGATCACTTGAGTGTAAGAGTTTGAGGTTGCTGTGAGCTATGACACTACAGCACTCTACTAAAGGTATTAAAGTGAGACTCTGTCTCAAAAAAAAAAAATTTTTTTTTTCTTTTTATAAGATTCACTTTTCCTGTTTTCCCTTCCATATAAGGTAACAGCTGTTTAGGAAAATGGCTGAGTCCACTGCTGGGGCAGAGAAGACAGATGAACACAAGACATCTTTGTGGTTCCAGAATATTAAAAAGTGGTAAAAAAGAGGGCAGGACAAAAGAACACAGAGGGGGTGCCCACTGGCTAAACCTGAAACAACGACAATATCAAAATAAATCTGAATAGTAATGGATTATAATCCATGATACCAAATAGGAATCCAGGAATCTACACTAATGACAAGATAAATAGCTGGGCATAAAAGGAGGTTCCTTGTTATAGTAATCATTTATAAGTATTAAAGTGGAAGAGTCAGAAAATCACATTTTACAACCATTACTATAAGGACTGGTTCGGGCAAGAATCCATGGGTGCAAAATTGGGAAGATCTGATAAGGTGTAAGACAGTTTGGGGTCTTAAAGTGTCTCCCACAGGATGGCTATTACTTATAGGGAGGAAAAATAATAAACTATAGAGCAGGTGCCCTCAAACTACAGCCCGCAGGCCACATGCAGCCCATGTAGGACATTTATCCAGCCTGCTGGGTGTTCTTTCCGCCACTGCCTATCCTGCTTAGCAGCCGACTCATCCCCGGGCCCGCAGTCTGGCCCTCCAATGGTCTGAGGGACAGTGAACTGGCCTCCTATTTAAAAAGTTTGAGGACCCCTGCTATAGTGTATACACACTTATACTGGATTCTCAAAATTACCATCATCGATGCCTCTGGATATGATTCTTTGAAAGGGATGTAACATGCTTATGTAATATTCCAATTGTAGATGTACAACCTGATGTAACCATGAGAAAATAGCAAATCAACCTAAAATAAGGAATATACGTTTAAAAATAATGGAGGAAGGCCAGGGGCAGTGGCTGACACCTGTAATCCTAGCAATCCATCATACCGAGGCAGATGCACCAGTTTTGAGCTTGAGTAGCCTAAGCAAGAGTGAGACCCTGTCTCTACTAAAAATGAAAAACTGAGGCAAGAGAATTGCTTGAGCCCAGGAGTTTGAGGTTGCTGTGAGCTATGACGCCATGGCACTCTACCAAGGGCAACAAAATGAGACTTTGTCTAACATAAAATAAATTAAAATTAAATTAAACAAAAAATAAAATAAAATAGGTTTGGCGCCTGTTGGCTCAGAGGCTAGGGTGCCAGTCACATATACCAGAGCTGGCAGGTTCAAATCCAGCCGGGGCCTGCCAAACAACAATGACAACTACAACCAAAACATAACCAGGCGTTGTGGCAGGTGCCTATAGTTCTAGCTACTTGGGAGGCTGAGGCAAGAGAATCGCTTAAGCACAAGAGTAAGAGGTTGCAGTGAGTTGTGACACAATGGTCCTCTACCCAGGGCGACAGCTTGAGACTCTATCTCAAAAAAATAAA
>CAUYQV010109504.1:0-16569 GCA_963574575.1 Galagoides demidoff
CTGTGGTGGGCACCTGTGGTCCCAGCTACTTGGGAGGCGGAGGCAGGAGACTCGCTTGAGCCCAGGAGTTGGAGGTTGCTATGAGCTGTGATGCCATGGCACTCTACCCAGGGGGATAGCTTGAGGCTCCGTCTCAAAAAAAGATTTCATTGTCCTGGCTCAGCGCCTGTGGCTCAAGTGGCTAAGGCGCCAGCCACATACATCTAAGGTGGTGGGTTCGAATCCATCCCGGACCCGCCAAACAACAATGATGGCTGCAACAACAACAACAACAAAAAAAATAGCCAGGCGTTGTGGCGGGTGCCTGTCGTCTCAGCTACTTGGGAAGTTGGGGCAGGAGACTCGCTTGAGCCCAGGAGTTGGGGGTTGCTGTGAGCTGTGAAGCCACGGTACTCTACCCAGGGGGATAGCTTGAGACTCTGTCTCAAAAAAAAACAATAGATTTCATTGTCCTTGGTAAGTCACGTAAAAGTAGCACACTTTTATGCAGAAAGTCAACTGTTACTACTAAGCGTTTTGAAATAAAAACCTAAGCCAAGTTAAATTGAAATTAAAAACTATCATATAAATGAATCAAAACTATAAATAACCCTATGGTAGGTAAAGAACGTATTTAATATGATTCCTGAGCATGACCAGAACTAGGGTAAAGCAAGTGAAGTACTTTCCAGGCAAAAAATGTAAAGGAACACAAAATGCTCAAGATAAATAATGTCTCAATGTAATATTTTCAAAAAATCAAAATTAATCCACAAAAATCTGTGACGGATCAAATGTCAAAATTTTAACCAAGCTAGGGATTCATCAGGGCCAGGATTAGGGTAAGGTAAATGATATGAATTGTACAAAATTCTTATCTGTTTTATCATGAGGCAAAGAAGCAATACATGGTAGAAGATACACAGATTTAGACAGATAACTATGGCTTCAGAACCAAGCCAGGAGGCATCTGAGATGAGGGCCTACAACAGGAATGGTGGGGAAACAACAAATTTGAAAAATATTTGAAATAAAATCCATAGATCTTGATACCTGATTCAAGGTATCTGTTCCTTGAAGGGTTCCTGTTAAAGGGAACTAGAAATATAAGAATCAAGGACATCTAGGCATCTAGTTTGGATGACCTAGCAGATCTGGGTAGTTGTAGTAGATTCCTAGTTGTCCCTCAACCTCTATTCTCTCCTTCTTCAGTAATTAGAATTTTAACTGGGCACATGGTCCCCACTTAGAGATTATATTTCCCAGCCTTCCTTTCAGCCAGACATAGGAATGAAACTAAGTCCTTCAGAATGAAATGTGAACATAAATAATTGTTGAAACATCCCTGCCTCTTGCTTTGAAGAAAATTGCCTGTATTTCAGGACAGGCAAACATCCCTACTTAATGAGAAAATGTTCTTCTTTGCAGAAGAATTCTAGCTAAGAAACATGGAAAGAATGATGGAACTAGAAAAACAACCATTTCACAAACTTAAATGAAGTAACTGATGCAGGTAATGGTCACCAATGGAGGAAACCATTAGATGAAGAATTCATGGCTCGGTGCCTGTGGCTCAAGCGGCTAAGGTGCCAGCCACATACACCCAGGGTGGTGGGTTCGAATCCCCAGCCCAGGACCGCCAAACAACAATGATGGCTGCAACCAAAAAAAAAAATGGCCGGGCGTTGTGGCGGGCACCTGTAGTCCCAGCTACTTGGGAGGCTGAGGCAGGAGACTCGCTTGAGCCCAGGAGTTGGAGGTTGCTGTGAGCTGTGATGCCATGGCACTCCATCCAGGGGGATAGCTTGAGGCTCCGTCTCAAAAAAAAAAAGAACATTTGTGGTCTTAATTTTTATCCTAAGGGGCATGACTGTCTTGTTTTCTCTAGGATCCCTGAGGCCTTGGGTGATATGTGGCAGAAGGCAGCAGCTGAATCAGATATATGCAGCCTGTTAATGGAAACTCTTTCATCTCAGATACTTAATAGACATTTTTTCAGATGAGCAAGTTTTCTTGACTTGGTTTTCCCTTTTAATTGTCCCACCATTCTTTCATCTAAGATAAAGAACATTTTAACAGTGAGAAGTACATAAAAATGGGCTCTCATTTATGATGCTTTGGCTTTGCAATGAGTTTATTGGTATGTGATCTCATAAGTTGAATATCTGTACTGACAATGATTCAATTTAAGATTATTCAACTTGGCCAGGCACAGTGGCTCAAGCCTGTAATCCTAGCACTCTGGAAGACTGAGGTTTGTGGTTTGCTTGAGCTCAGGAGTTCAAGACCACCCTGAGCAAGAGCAATACCCTATCTCTACTAAAAATAGAAAAACTAGCTGGGCAATGGGATGAGTGCCTGTAGTCCCAGCTACTAGAGAAGCTGAGGCAAAAGGATCATTTAAGTCCAAGAGACTGAGATTTCTGTGAGATATGATGACACCATGACACTCTACCCAGAGTCACAGAAAGACTGTCTCAAAAAAATAAAAAAGCTTAGGCCAGGGATGGTGGATCACATGAGTCTCCCAGAGTACTTGTAATCCTAGCACTCTGGGAGACTGAGGCAGATGAACTGCTTGAGCTCAGGAGTTTGAGACCAACCTGAGGAAGAGTGAGACCCCCATCTCTACTAAAAAAAAGCCAGGCAAAGTGGTGCATGCCTGTAGTCCCAGTTAATTGGGAGGCTGAGGCAAGAGGGGTGCACAAGCCCAAGAGTTTGGGGTTGCTATAAGCTGTGTACAACAGGGCACTAACTGGGGTGATAGAGTGAGGCTGTCTTAAAAACAAACAAATCATTGTTCAGCTTTACAATGCCCTTAATGAGGCATTAAATACATTTGACTTGTGTTTAAACTTATGATAGGTCTTTTACAATGTGGACCCCATCACATGTCAAGGAGCATCTGTACTTTGGGGGCCTGCTGAAATCTGTTGCAATTCCCAACTAGTAAAAGAGGTGGCAAAACATTTTACCCTTAATAGTAGAGATATCCAGGTCAGACGGGGCCATATCATGCTCTTCCAGGAATGTAGACTGTAGGTCATGTTTTCTGATCCCATTGCTATCTGCTGTCTGGACAGGAATCACCAAAAACTAGCACAGTGAGAAACTCTACATTTAAGCCAGGAAACAGACAACTGGGAATAATATCACAAACCCCAATTTCTTCAGAAACAAAGCTGACAAATCTCCCAGCCATCAGTTTGAATCTATTTTTAAAATACAACTAGAAAAGAGACATTCTTTAGAATAGCAACAAAAAAGGTGGTATAGATAGGCCTTTCTGATGGTTTAAAGATGCTAAGAATCCCACATGCTGAGTCCCCCATGCTTTTAACTTCTTTTTCTTGCAGCTTCAAGACTATTCATATTTTTGGGAGTTCCCCCTAATCTTTTAGCCTGTATTAAAAGCCATGAAATGATGACTTACAC
Source organism: Galagoides demidoff (assembly GCA_963574575.1). NCBI lineage: Eukaryota > Metazoa > Chordata > Mammalia > Primates > Galagidae > Galagoides > Galagoides demidoff. Next base: position 3,415 of record CAUYQV010109504.1, read on the forward strand.
TGCCTAAAATAGGTATTGATGCATAGCATGCCACAATTACATAAGGGCTCCAGAGTACTTTAAACATCCATAGATGGCATATATGATACCCTCTGTCATAATGGGAACTAAACATGAACAGCCATGCAGTTGGGGAAATGAATGACCCGTAAATAAAAAGCCTCATGCAAAAGAAGAGCTGCCCATGGTTGCTATGGTGGTGAGCATGTGAGGATGTGCACAGAGAGTAAAGTGTCAAGTTGAGAAGGGCCTTCCTAGACTTCTAGAGTGATCATGATAACTAGCAAAGAATACGAAATATGCTAATAGTAATTGTTGGAGCAGGCATATCATGAGTGAGATCTCCCAGCCTGGTTGGTCTTCATTTGCCATTTTTTAATAATAAATGAAAGTTGAAGCCACAATTAGAAAAACTAAAATATTTTCATAGCACTTTGGTGATGACATCTTGGAGGAGGGGTCAGAGAGACCATCATGCTATAAGCACAGGAGATAAGGCAGGCAACCCAAGGTGGTAATAGATATGAGGATAAGGCCTTGCACCCTCTGTGAGATTCCTTCTCTCAGAGCACCAGTGGGGAAATAGTCACATAGAAAAGGAACTAATGCCAAAAGGGAGAGCCATGATGGCAGTGTGGCCCTACTCCGGGAGAGTAGAGCACACAGCAAGGAAGGGCCCCCCACCCGGCCTCCCACGCATCCCCTCACTTCCCCATATGCCCCCAAGCTATCCTGACACACAAACTCTTTGCCTAGCTCTTTTTTTTTTTTTTTTTTTTTTTTTTGAGCCAGAGTCCCAAGCAATTTCCCCTGGGTAGAGTGCCATGGCATCACAGTTCACAGCAACCTACAACTCCAGGGCTCCAGCAAATCTCCTGTCTCTGCCTCACAAGTAGCTAGGACTACAGGTGCCTACCACAACACCCAGCTATGTTTTGGTTGCAGCTGTCATTGTTGTTTGGTGGGCCCGGGGGTGGATTTGAACCCACCAGCCAGGTGTCTGTGGCTGGCACCTTAGTCACTTGAGCCACAGGCACTGAGCCTGCCTAGCTCTTCTGACCTTTTCCAGAAAAGAAAGAGGGAGTTATAACTTAGCATATATGAAAACAATTTACCACTATGCTTATCACTAGCTGAGGACAAGGGCTGCTTTGTACCTTTGCTTTTTTGGTATACGCTGGGTTTCTTTCCACCTTTATCAGATGTTTTCTCAGGATTTGACGCATCCACTTCAGGATCCTGCTATGGTAATACATAACACTCACAGGACAAGACGCCTTCCCTTTAGACCTTGATGTATCTTGTAACTGCTCTTCCTTTGAGGCAAGGGAGAGATTTAAAGAGTGAAATTTTATCTCATATACATAGGACAAAGAAATTTTGTCAAAGGGTAGACATACACAGTCACAGAACATAGGAAACCACCAAAATGTTTGAGTATCTCTGACTTGGTAGATAATAGGTGACTGATTTTTCTTTTCTGAAATACTTTTCAGTATTTGTTAGTTTCCTGGAAAGAACATACCACTTGATCATCAGGAAAAAGTTTTCACCGTAAACCTAGGAAAAACCAAGAAGTACATTATACACTGTCTTGATTATAACTTAAAAAAAAAACTTACGAAGAGTGAGAATATTACAATGTATACACACTGCTCCTATTCAACATCACAGTTGAAGTCTCAGAAAAATAAAAGTAGTAAGTTCAGTAACTGTGGTTAACTTTGTGTGTCAACTTGTCTTGCCACAGAGTGGTGTGCCTAAACATTTCTGAGTGTGTTTACTGAGATCAGCATTTGAACTGATGAACTCACTGGATCTCCCTCCCTCCTCAGTGTGGATGAGACCTTCCAATCCCTTTAGGGCCTGAACAGAACAAAGAGAAAGGAGAAATTCACCCCTTATGCTACCTGGATACTTGGCTGAACTACAGCCCCCTTTCTAACTCTCCAGGTTGTAGACATCAGATCCTGAGTTCCTCCAAAATCACCCATGAGCCAATACCTCATAAACCATTTATACACACACACACACACCCTATTTTGTTTCTCTTGAGAGCCGTGCTAACACAGCAAGTCGAGGGGCTATGAGATTAATATTTAAAAAATGTCTAACAGTGAAGTAGCAACGAACAATTTAGAGATTGAAATTTTAAAAGAGTACCATGTACATTAACACTAAAAACACCAAATATTTAGGTATAAACCCAACAAAACATGTACAATATATATATACTCTAGAAATGACAAAATAGTGTTGAAAGAAACCCAAGAGAATCTACATAAACGAAAAAGTTCATGGATTGAAAGACTATGCTATTACTAGGGAATTCTCCCTATGCCTGATTCATGGATTTAATACGATCAAAATCACAGCAGTTTTGCTAGAAAATGACAAGCTAATTCTAAACTTAGAAATTCTAATTTCTATGGAAAGGTAAAGGAACTAGAAGAGACTAATAAATTTTGGAAAAGAACAGTGGAAGATTTCATACTACTTGATTTCAGGGCTTAGTAAAAAGCTATAGCAACTTTAACAACTTGCATAAGAATGAAACAATAGAAAAGAATAGAAGTCATTCATGTGTATTGTTTAATCAATTGGAGGGGAGATAATAAGAGAATGCAATGGGAGAAAGTCATTTAGATAAATGGTGTTGTAACAACTAAATGCCATACACAAAAAGTAACTTAAAGTGGATGACAGACTTAACTGTAAAACTTAAACTATAAAACTCATACAAGAAGATACAGAAGCAAATCTTTGTGATCTTGGATTAGGCAGAGATATCATCGAGACCCCAAAGCATAATCTACCAATGTAGAAACTGGTAAAATGGAATTCAACAAAATCAACAATTTCTACTCCTCAGGATGAAAAGGCAGCCACAAACTGAAAGGAAATATTAAAGCACATAAAGAGCTAGCATCCATAATATAGAAAGAATTCTTGAAATTAAAAAAACTCAAAAAAGGGCAAAGAATTTGAAAAGACACATCACCAAAGATACAAATGGCCAAAAAAAAAAAAAAAACCCACAAAAATGTGCTTGATATCAGTTATGGGAATGCAAATTATTTAAAACCATAATAAAATACCACTTCATACCCATTAGAATGACTAACATTTAAAAATACCAATCTGAACTCTATGTGCCTGGTGAAAATGTAAAAATGGTGCAGTAACTTAAACAGTTGGGCACTTTCTTGTGGTATTACACACACATATACATGGATATTGTTTTCATCCAGTTCCTAGCTCAAAACTCCCACAGCCCTTTTACAGTAAGTAAAATCTCTTTACGGGCCAGAGAGGGACCTGCCCCATACCCTCAAGGAAGGAATGTTACAGAGAGGTCAAGAGGAAACTTGCTGGGTTTAGATCGTATCCTTTTTGTCTAATCACATTTCAAGATGATTCACCATGCTCAATCATGCATATGTGATGAAGCATCGATAAAAACCGATGAGTTTGGAGAGTTTCCAGATGGTTGAAGAAGCATAGCTTCCTAGGGTAGTGTGCCCAGGAAGAGCATGACCCCTTCCATGCTTTATGAGTATCTTCATCTATACCCTTTGTTTTTTGTTTTCAGAGACAGGGTCTCACTCTGTCACCCAGGCTGGAGTACAGTGGCACAATCATAGCTCCCTGAAGCCTCAAACTACTAGCTCAAATGATTCTCCCACTTCAGCCTCCTGAGCTTAGACTACAGGAATAAACACTCTCACTTAGCTGATTTTCTTTTAATGTTTAGAGATACAGACCTTGCTATGTTGCCCAGACTGTTTTCAAACTATTAACCTCAAGCTGTCGTCCCCACCTCAGCCTCTCTAGTAGCTGGGGTTACAGAGATTAGCTGCTTCATTCAGCTTAATCTGTAGACTTTGTAAGTTTGTATCCTTCACAAACAACTGGTATACATGTCTCCCTAAGTTATGTGAGGCTTTCCAGAAAATTAATCAAACCCAGAGAGGCAGTCTGTGAGAACCCCAGCTTGAAGCTAGTCAGGTAGAAGTTCCCAAGGCCCAGACTTCTGAGTAGCATCCATGGGGGGAGAGGGGCACTAGTCTTGGGGGCAAAGTCTTCAACTTGTGGGATATGATGCTATCTCCAGGTAGATAGTATCAGAATTGAATGAGAAGATACCTGGGTAGAGTCCACTGATTGGTGGGGAACTTTCACCCCTTGCATCGGTCACAGCTTTATTCTCCTGTAGTGAAGTGTTTTATTGAGTGTGAGAATAGGAAACATGGTTTGAGTTTTTGTACCTACCCTTGGGAGAAATGAAAACATGTCCACACAGAAACGTTTATGATTGATTTGTTCATAATCACCAATGGGAAACTGACAAAATGACTTTCAACTGGTGCACAAACACACTGGTCCATAAGAAACCAACAATGGCTCCAAGCAGTAACAAACATGCAGTATGCAAAAGGCACTGTTAAGTGTTAGGAGGCAGATACAAGAGGCTATACATTGTGTGATGACACCACTGATATGACATTTTGGAAAATGCAATACTGTAGATTTAGATTGCTGGTTGCCTAGGGGAGGGAAAGAATTTTCTTCCATCAGAGCACAACAATTTCAAGGTTGAACCTTGAAATTGTTCTGTGTCAAAACTTGCAGAATTCTGCACAGGAAAGGGTGACACTGACTCTAAGTTATACCTTGATTCAAAAAATTGGAAGGAAAAATCCAGAAAATCTCTAAGATTTGGAGATATTACAGCGTATGCACAACATGTGGGGATGCTATAATTGTCTTCATAGTAACGGAGAGTATCAGTTTGTACAAAGATCTTTTTCCCTCAAGCTGGATCTTTAGTTACAGTGTCAAGGACCCACCAGTTGACATATAGAGTGGAAATGAATCTTCAAGTCAATTTTATAAACCAAGATTTGGAAAACAGGAGAATAGCCAACTTTAACTTCACTGAAAGAAAACATGTAATTGGGCAGTCTACTGATGGTTTTCATTACATCTCCCACAAAGCCTGTTTAGGTTAAGTATGTTCTGTGCCATTTCAATGGTTTTGACAATTTGAGACTGGTTAGATAATAGTTTACTAAATTCTTCCTCTAATACTGGGTGAGTTAAGTCTGCCATTTCCCCCTTCCCACAGGTTTTCTTCTCTAAAAACCTGAAAGTATTTTTTTAAATGCCAGTCATGCCCCAAGGGCTATGCTCTGGACATTGGATAAGAAAGCTTCAAAACCCAGAAAGTAAATCATGGGATTGAAACATGAAACTGTTCTTGCCTTTCAACAGATATAACCATTTTGTAAGAAGGATACTTAAAGCAATGAGCCACTCACCACAGAGACTCACAGCTCTGTTAAGAACTGACAATCTCAAAAGTACCTGGACAAAGAGCCCTGGACTATTTTCTTCAGGACCAGCTTGCATTATTGTTTCAGAATTTCAAATTACTTGGAACCATGCTCAGGACTGCTTCAAGCATAACCTGAGTAGTGCATTACCTTTTTGCTCCTTTTCTTCTCATAGTCCATATATCAGGATTCAACTACTCTTCCGCCTGTGGGGACACACCATTGGTTTATAACAACAGTTATGACAGTGGGCTGAGAAGAGCCAACACACCCAAGTGCCCAGGACCCCATCCCCCAGAAAGCCAGATACTATGACCCTCCCTATTCAGTGATGGGACAGAAGCAGTTGCTCTCTGCTCCTTCTATTCATGTCCTTCAGCAGGTTCAAGCATATATGCGGCACTGACTGTATGCAAGAACATTTGCAGGACAAATACTGTATGCACAAACACTTGTTGGACATCTGCTATATGCAAGTCCCAAGCTAAGAGTGGAGCCACAGAGTTCCAGAAGTGCTCAGATCATGGAATATGTCCCAAAGGCAAAGGAACAAGTGCCTAGAGGCAGGGAAGAGAAAAAAGAAAACTACACTGTGTGCCTCCAGTTTCCTCCCGCTCCTCCCAGTGTGACCCCCAACAGCCGCTTCCCCAGCCTACATGTGTCCAGGCATCACTCCTGGTACCACCTCTCACTGCCCTCACCCCAGTTTGATCCCCTCCCCTGAGATAAGCTATGCATCCAGGCCCTCCACAGACACAGCCTAGTAACAGCTGCAGCCCTTTTCAGGATGGCTCCTAAGAGCAATGCAGACATAGCAAATGCCACCTGCCACCCAGCCTCCTGGGGTGCAGTCAGTTCTCTGCTCTGTCCCCACACTCCCCTGGACCCTCTGTATACCTGTTCTTCCCACCTCTCAGCTCCCATGCCTGCCCCCCACCCCCAGATGGTAGCTGGTTTCCTGCTTCCCTAGAAGACAAGAGGGCCCCAGAGACCCTTTCACCACTGCATTGCCCCCTCCATGCCTGAGGGCTGTATCCTGCTCCTTTTTACGATACTATACTCCTACTATACTCCCGGGTAGGGTGAACTTTCCATTCTGAGAACTAGAGCCCTCACCCAGAAAGAAGCTGTGCCCTACAGCCCCTCAAGTCCTCCCTGCAAGTCTCAGTACTCACCCTAGCCCTGCACCACTGCCTGCTTGCTTCTCTGTCCCCCATCACAAGTACCCAGAGAGTCCTGCACTTGCTGACTGCTCTTCCTCTCTTCCCTTGAATTTCCCTAATCTAGCTTCAGACTCACCCCTGCACTGAGACTCATTTGGGTAAGACCACCACGATGCCTGCTCTTGAGCCCACTGCCATCCTCAGTCCTGACCATCAGCACAGCCAGGACTAGCTCCCTCTTTCTTGAAAAGCCTCTCATTAGCCCTCCAGGCTGCCCCTCTGGGGGTGGAGAGAGGCTGGCCCGCTGGGTTCACCAGCTCAGGTCTTAGCACTTCTGGCCCTCTCCTGGCCCTGTGCCAGCTCTGAAATTGTCACCTCCACACTTGCCTCACTTGTTCTGTTCAGCTACCCTGACCCCTCACTGTGCCCCCACTGGCACTTCCCTCCTCCAGGGCTCTGCTCAGCTCAGATCATGGCACAGCCCTATTTTACCTATAGTGTCTCTGTTTCTGCTACACTTCGGGCCTCCTCTCCCTCAGACTCCCTGAGGGCCTAGGAGTTTGTCCCCTTTGCTTGCTGCTATATTCTACCGCATCATGTGGAATAGGTGCTCAGGGATATGCCAAGTATTCTATACTTTAATAGGTGCCTATAAAACTCAGGTTTCCTGTGGCTTGGCATGGTCAATGCCCCATAGCTCAATGGTTGTGTGTGATTGTGACTTTAAGTAAGCATAACTCTGTGCCAAGATTTGATACTTCTGTTGGGTACTGAGGCTGCAGCCACACCCTGAGAGAAAAGGAGGCAACACCACAATTAGCAGGGACCCCAAAGGCAGCCAGAGAGCTGGGTCAGTAATCTGAGTGTGTCTGCAGAGTGAGTATTTGCATGGAGCAGGTGGGTGCCTGGAAGCCAGTGACAACCTGGAGCTCAATGACAGTGGAGGTACCCAAGGGTCAAGGCTAGGACCAAGCAGGGTCTCAGGAAGAGAACCGATCTTTTAGGGAGCTAGAAGTCTGGCTCTCCTAGAGAAATAGGACAAGGGAGGGGCCCCCATCTCACTTGCTTAATCCTGTGCCAAGTGATTACTCACACTTGGGTAAGAAGGGACCCCCCCCCCAAAAAAAAATCTACCAGTCAGAAATTTGCATGACAATTGCAAAAGGATGTAGAGAAATTTCTAGCCCATGGGCCAAGGCACACAGGCAGAGTAGAGTCTTGAAGATGAGCTAGAAGAGCCTGAAGACTAATTGCCATGTCATCAGGTTAAAGCTGCATTATGGTCGATAGCCCCGACACAGGCTTTCAGAGAGGCTCACGGGAGGTCAACATGCACAAAAAGACTTTGGTTCCAAGGTGATCTCTGGATCAGGAGGTAGGTCCAATCCAGGCAGTATACAGAACCCTCAGCCATAACCAAAGCCTTTTATTTGGACAATGGACGCCCGTTCATGGTCTATGCCTGTTAGACTATATCTTGCTCTTACTCTATAAACCTATCTTTTTCATCCTCAATAAACTTTGTTCCATGCTTGCCTTACGTTGAAGTCTGGTCATTCTTTGACCAAAAGCACCCCGAGAATCCAGGATGCAGACTGCTGCCCGAAACCTGACAAATCCTCAGAAGGGCCCACCACTGGATCATGCAGCCAGAGGGGTGAGGTAAAGGACACCCTGTTCTAAGCAGGGGAGTCCATCCTGCTTTGGGTCTATTAAAAACCATCAGCACACAGTGTTGCTCAATGAGAAAGATCAGAGGCTCTGGCTGTCTAGGACAGTGGGGAAGAAAATCAGTTTCAAGTTTCTGGAAAACGAGCATGCACCTGTTTTAAATAGGGCTGGATTTTCCACTGAAGTAAGGATGTAGCAATGGATATATTAATATTTTCTGTCTAAGAACCAGACAGCACACAAATACAGTAAGTGTTAAGCACAAGATTAACAAGCAGTGTGGGAACACAGAAGTCTTTGGAGCTAAATTCCTACTCTAAGTTCTATAAAATGAGTAATGCCACACAGCACTCGTTGAGAAATACTTCATTGTGTTGTAGTCTGGACTTTCAATGACAGAGACCAAAGAATCTACCATCCAAGCCACGCTCTGCTGAGAGTCAGTGATGTGTAGGGGCTGTTAACAGTAACCCCAGAGCCAGAGGGAAAAATTAGACCTATGGGCATCCCCCTAAAACTAATACTTATATAGTGGAAACTGAGACGATGATTTTATTTAGTATTTGACACAGTCTTGCTCTATTACCTGGGCTAAAGTGGAGTCATCATAGTTCACAGATCCTCAAACATCCAGCCTCAAGTGATTATCCCACCTTGTCCTCCTGAAGTGCTGGGATTACAGGCACGAGCCACCACCTCTGGCCTGAGGCTATAATTTCACCTCATGTCCTCCACGTCCACCTTCCAAAAGATGTATCCTGGGCACAGCTCGTGAATTCCATGGTTGAGAGGGACCTCACTGTCCAAAATGATCACTACCACCTCATGACACATTCCCCATCAGGGAGGTAGGACAGCCACTCTCAATCTCCAGAAGTGTGACGATGAGGCAGTAAAGCCATAGCCCCCTTCTCTGGCCTGTTTTTCCCTTCCATTAAAAGCATTCAATGAAGGAAAAAACCCCTGCATTTTATTTAAATGGATCCTGTTATCTCTCACCTTGTGTGCTGCTTTCTTTCCTTTTGGCTCCACCAACCATGTGAGACTCAGTGGAGGCAGGCTTTCTATAAGAGAAGAGAAAGGTCTTGTTCACCAAGATGCTCAAGCAGCACAGGGGAGCTTGAGGGATCTCAGCATGGCTGCGCCACCTCCGCAGGAAGAGGAATATAAGGAGGCACCAGCCCCAGTCACCTCTGGGCAATCCAGCATAACTGAATACCTGAGATATGAAGGGGTAGATAACAAGAGCTCTGTGTAAGAGATTATAGTTTTTCTGACTGTGAAAGATCTCATTAGCCCTGGGTTCATTCATTCAGCAGATGTTCATGCACCTACTGTACACCTGTAGGGATACAGTAGTGAACAAAACACAGAGCTCCTTCCCAGAAAGGCAAGATCAGCATCTACCTCGACAGGAAAGCATGAAGGGGGGCTCAGCAAGTACAGGGGTGGGGGCATGGATGTGGCAAAGCACAGCAGGTTTAGCTATGTGACAGAGGACATCCTGAGACAATGGCTCAACCAGTGCCTGCACACTCAGGTAGGAGAGAATGATCTGGATACAGAAACTGATCAGCACTACAGTTTAGTTAGAGAAGATGAACAGCGACATGCAGTCAGGGAGGAAAGGTGGCAGGTCCAACCTGAAAGAGTTCTGAATTCTAGCTTGGCTCATCCCTGTTCCTAGAGCCCAGGTCTTGGCAACCTTTCTCTGTAAAGAGCTGACGGTAAATAGTTATAGCTTTGTAGACAACATTTGTGCTGCTAAAACTAGAAACTAATCAACTTTGCCGATTCTAGCATGAAAGAAGAGATGGATGATAAGAGAATGGAATGGACAAGCTATGTTCAATTAAACTATTTACAGGCGTGATGTTTGAATTTCATACAGTTTGTGTTTCACAAAAAAACCTGACTCTCCAATTACCCTCCCTCCACCCATTCTCCACCCTCCGCTCTCCTCACCTTCCTCGTTCCCTTTCATCTTGTGCTATAGTTGGCTAATAGTTTTCATATGGAAGTGTGGGCGCTTATATATTGGTTTCATAGTAGAGCTGAGTACATTGGATACTTTTTCTTCCATTCTTGAGATACTTTGCTAAGAAGCCACACCAATGGTGTATTTTAGAAGGGTATATAAGTGTAGAGTATAAATATCTTTTTTTTTTTTTTTTTTGAGACCGAGCCTCAAGCTATCCCCCTGGGTAGAGTGCCATGGTATCACAGCTCATAGCAACCTCCAACTCCTGGGCTTAAGCGAGTCTCCTGCCTCCGCCTCCCAAGTAGCTGGGACCACAGGCGTCTGCCACAACGCCTGGCCATTTTTTGGTTGCAGCCATCATTGTTGTTTGGCGGGCCCGGGCTGGGGATTCGAACCCACCACCTTAGGTGTACGTGGCTGGTGCCTTAGCCGATTGAGCCACAGGCGCCGAGCCAAGTATAAATATCTTAACACAATAATTAAGAAAGTGCAGTGAAGGCTATGTTAACCAGTTTGAAAGTATTTCAAATTACATATAAAACCAGCACCGTGTACCCCATAAATGCATTAATGTACACAGATATGATTTAATAAAGTATAATAAAACATTTTTTTGACTCTCTTCCACAGCTATATAAAATGAACAGACTGTTCTTAGCTTACCAGCTTTACCAAAAAAGTGGGCACTATGGTTTCACCCGTGGAGGGTTAAACGCTTCTGTGGGCAACAGGGAAATGAGGAAGGGTCTGGAACAGGAGATGAACGTGAAAACCGTCAGCTGGTAGGAAGATGGGCTCTGACATTAGAAGGACAGGGACCAGTCTGTTGCTGCTCCTCACTGTACCTGAGGCCTGTCTGTGTATTTAGGGTCTCTGCCCTGAAAGTACTTCAGGTGGCTCACACAGTGTAAAGTAACGTCTGAAGAGTTCTGAAGGCCAGAGTCTGAGCTCAGGGTGCTGGCAGGTTTCACTTTTGCCACCCCTGGGACAGCGCTACCTGTCACAGCAGCCAACTCCTGTCCAGTAAGCTCCAGAAACCCTGAAGCCAGACCCGGGCAGCGCTGCCGGCGCCTCTAGGCCTTCCCGGGGAAAGGCAACATAACAAATGGGAGCCTCGCAACCCTGCAGATTCCTCACTGTTCACGCCTCATCGCCAGCCCAGCAGCTGGTATCTGAGCCAGGGCTCTGAAGTCAAACCCAGTGGGCTCCCGGCCTGGTAGTTAGGACCCGTGGGGGCGGGGGGGTCACTGCAGGTGAGTGAGCCTGGAGTACCTCCTGCCCCTGAAAGGCCCTGAATGGGAGACACATGAAGAAAGTTAAACTGATAGTCAGTGTGAACAAGCTTGTTCTTGGTGACCGGCCACAGCGGCATCTCTGCACATTCACAGGCCGCTTTCCCCCCTTTCTCAGGCTGTCCTGCGGTGCCCACTCTCCCAACCAGAACCAGGGTGGAGCTGCGCGCTGCAGGAGCTCCTGGCCGCGCACCCGGAGGGTTTGGGGTGCCGTGGGCTCTGGGCCCGCCCCGAGGGCGCCCACTCTCCAACCTGCAGCCCGTCTGCCCCAGCCCTCGGCTAAGGCCATCCCTCTGACATCCGCAGATCCATGCCCAGGACGCCCAGCCTCACCTGCTCCACCTTCTGAGGAATCCGCCATTTCCCACCTTCCACGCAAAGGCCGGCCTTGCCGGCAGACTGCTCCCCGGAGGTCGGACCAGCCTGGAGCTGCGGGAGGCTCCGTGCAACTGGGTGTATAAAAGGCGCATCCCGAGCGCATCGGGGACGCGCACAGGTCGGCTCAGCTCTGATCAGCAGCAGGAGGGAAGCAGGGACCCGGAGGGCCGCAACACCCGCCGCCGCATAAAATGCAAATTTGCTTTTACGTTTTGTAAGCAGGCTGTGTCAAAGGGAGGAAAATAAACACACTTCCAAATGAAAATGTAGTGCTTGCTGTGTTAAATAAGCAAAAATTGGTTTTAAGTGTAAGGTGACCAGATTTTAACATTGGTAAAGCAGGACACCATGGGGGGGGGGGGGCGGGCCCGACAACAATGCAAACTTTGATAAGCAGTTCTTGATAATCAGTTCTCAACAATTATTTGTTATTAAAGTTTAACATTTTAAAATTAACAAAAATAATATAAAACGCATATCCTGGCAATAGCTGTAAGGGCCAGGCCAGCGCCATTTTGTCATTTACTGCATAAGCTCTGTTAAACCAGAGGGCCACTCCCTGCTGCCTCCCCACACCTGCTGCACAGCCATTGAGCCCTTGATTGAGACACCTTAGGCAAACAGCTGCCCTAATAGGCAATAAGTATCAGTTCCCTTGAACAGCTGCTGAAATAGGCAATAAGTTTCAGTCCCTTGAACAGCTCTCATAATATGTAAAATGTTTCTACTGTAATTCAGGTATTCTCCTTCAACTACCTAATTAGGCTACACTACCTCTAGCCCCGGTTAAGAAATCCCCCACCCTTCACCTGTACCAATCCAAATCCTCCTTTACTAGTGAAATCACTAACCACCAATCAAAAGTGTACTCGTACCCTTCTTCCCTTCTTGCTCTCTGTACCCCATAAAAACTTCCTCCACCCCAGGTTCGAGGTGCTTCCTGGGTGTGTACACCAGGAGAGTCCAGGCTCGGGCTTGACCAGGGCCTGAATAAATCTCACCTCTTGCCTTTTACATCGGAGTGTGTCTCAGATTTGTCTGCTGGGGCCATTTGGGGGAATTTTCGGGCACAACATAGCCACATGGCAGCCGAAAACCGTAGATTCCCTTCCTGTTCTCCGTGTTCTCTAGCTTGTCATGCATTCTTTCCAAAAATCGGGATTTTTCTTTCTTTCTTTTTTTTTTTTTTTTGGGAGACAGAGCCTCAAGCTGTCCCCCTGGGTAGAGTGCTGTGGCATCACAGCTCACAGCAACCTCCAACTCCTGGGCTCAAGCGAGTCTCCTGCCTCCGCCTCCCAAGTAGCTGGGACCATAGGCGTCCGCCACAACGCCCG
>CAUYQV010109505.1:0-18502 GCA_963574575.1 Galagoides demidoff
AAAAATATCCAGTGTACTCAGTACTATTATGAAGCCAATTTACAATCACTCACACTTTCATATGAAGAATAGATCACAACTATGGTCCAACATGAAGAAGGGAGGAGGGGGTGCTGGTAAGGGAGAGGGGAGGTCAGATCAAGTGAGGCTGAGTGGTGGGATTACACCTATGGTGCATAATGCAAGGGTATATGCTGGATCTATTCAGTATAGAGTATAAATGTCTTAAAACAATAATTAAGTAAATGAGGTGAGGTATATATTAACCAGTGTGATGTAAATGTTCCTAATTCTGTATGAAATCAGCACTTGGTACCCCATAAATGCATTAATGTATACATAATTTATGTGTTTATGATTTAATTAAAAATAAAAATAAATAAAAGACATGCAAATTTTAAAAAGTATGTCTTCTAAGTAAAAAAAATATATTGATTTTTTTCTGAAACTGAAAAGTTTGCTGCAGTCTCATGGAACTGTTCTGCAGCAACAGGGCAGGATATCAAGCTCAGCAGCAAGAAAGCTTGACAGTTGTGATAGTCCACAGCTCTGAGAAGGGAGGGAAGGAGACCCGTGTCATGTTACATCAGTCAGGAGGCGCTGAGAGATCTGATAAAAGCATAAAATAAGCAGAATGCAGAAGAAAGGCACTCAAACGTTTCATTTAAAAAACAAAAGAAACAAAAGTCTCCTTGAGGAAGTAGAAATGAGTATGTCAACCAGGTAGTGACCATGGAGCATCACTTATAGGTTGATCTAATTTTAAACTGATTAAGAAAAAATGTACCACGCATTTACACTTATGTTCTAGAATTTAAAATGTATCACCTGAAAATAATGTCAGTGACCATTTATTACTTTGCAAGGCACTGAAATAAGCCTGTGCAATAACCAGCATTGTTCTCAAAAGAGCTCAGATTGGTATTGGTATTCACACTCGGAGATGAAGAATCTGAGGTCCACAGAGCATCACATGAGCATGTGCCTCTATGAACACAGATTGGTCTGACTCAAAGCCAAGTGCACTTGGAAGATGACACATATGTTAAATCAACAAGGGAGCAAAGGTACAGTTGATTCTCATTTTTTTTTTAATGTGATATAAACTCATAGTGAACACTGAACTGGCAATGACTTGAACCATCACTCTTAGGAAAAATGCAGGGTAAACTCCGGGTCACATTTTTATCAAATGACCAGTACATAACCTTATTTTATGTGTTTCCATTTAAAGACAACTTACTTAATATGTGCTGATGTATTAGCATTGAACTCAGGCCAATAACTCTGTAGCTCACATCTTAAAGAAACTTACTAACACGTATTTACTCATCTTACATGTAGGAACACCAAGTACTATGGTTGGGAAACATTGTAAATGGTGAAATCACCAATAGAAAGGCAAAAATGGGGGAAATGTGGCACTGTACAGACCACTAAAAGGAAACTTGCTTACAGTATGAGAGCTGAAAAGAGAAGCACAGTTTGATTTCAGCTAGGTATGCACAGGTTAGGGATCTCAATTTTTTTCACTGCTCTTTGCACGTCTCCAATGACTATAAAAGTGTTGTGTCAATATAAGAATTACATGTACATTTCAAAGTGTAGCACTAATGCTGTGTGGGGAGCAGAAAGAGTGAGGGGATTTCACAGAAGCTGAGGAGTAGAACGTATATCAAAGAACACATAAGCCACTGACATTCTGGGTTTTAGCGACTTCAGTTTTTTTTTTTTTTTTTTTGTATTTCTTGTCTTAAGAGCCGAGTGTTGCAGTACTGTTGAAGTAATTGACACACTTATTTCCTGAGTTGGTTTCCTCCCCTGTTTTCCAGATCTTGCAGAAAGGAGGACCTGACTTGTCTCTTCTTTAATTCCCTGAGTGTTATTTCTAATTATAGCCATTATGATTTGGATTGATGGTATCTGTTTCCAGGTTTTCTATTACCCTATTTTTTATTGTGTTGAAATGATCTGATCATTTAATATCACATTTAAGAAATCTACATTAGGAGGCTGAGGCAAGAGAATCGCTTATCTGTCTCAAAAAAAAAAAAAAGAAATCTCTGTATACAAATGATCAAAATCCATTAATTAATTAAACTGTTATATCTATTGAGGCCAAAGTGATCCAGGGGTAGCCTGCCTGAAAAGGAACCCCACCACCAAAGGATGGCAGAGGACCTAACTTCTCTCTCCTGAACTCAGCTGTCTTTCACTGTGCTGACCCAATGCCAGAAAGGTCTCTCCGCGTGATGATGCAATGGCAGACCAGGGAATCAGGAGCAAAGACTGGTTAATTTCAGTTCCAGATCAGAGAAGTAGGTATCTTTCTGGGTATTGTTAACAAAGATCCTAAGATTTATCCTGCCTTTATTGAAACTGTCCTGATTTAAGTCAGCATGTGCCTATCCTGGGTCACATGAACTGAGAATGTGTGTGTGGAGAAGCAACCCCCAATAAAACTGAGGATTTTCGAAAAGTGGGAACACTTCTGCGCAGGTAAGGCTTAAATAAACACTTCACAGGTGTGCCTGAGGTTCATCTGCTCCCCACCTGGCCTCAGAGGAGTTCTTTTTTTGTTTTTTCCCTAGACGATCTTTCTGAAATTTTTGAGTAGCCTTTGACACTCAGAAGTCGCCAGATAAGGGCAGTGGAGAGACAAGACACAAGTGAATCTGTAGACCATCCCCCTTCCAGCCCCAGGAAGTTAGGAGGACTTGCACATCCCTCTGCGTTCATGTCAAGGTGTTGGAAGCTAATGTGAAGCCTCCTGCCCACACTCGCTCAGGCATACAACTGTCCTGCACACCCGGCTTCCCACTCCCTGAGATGCTCTTTGGCAGCCAGAGCCTGTTCTCCCCAAGCACCTGGCAGACTTGAAGGGCTAGAGAATTAACACTCCCTGGGAGCAACTCTCACGCAGTGATCCCTCCTGTGGGACAGCTCTGAGACACAAGTGCCACATTGGCTCCCAGCTTCATCAGAGTGGGGACGACAAGCCTGTGAATTGGTAGAACAATGCACCTCCCTTCCCTGTCACCCTCCCTCTTCCTCTACCAATGCCTCTGGGATCACATCCTGAATAAACCACTTTCCTTGAACCCCTGTCTTGGGGTCTGAAAATGCTCACATAGACCATGATCACATAGAACCCAAGCTGTCAAATATTTTTGCAAAAATACCTATTTTCTGTTGTCATATTTTTCCCTAGAGTAGAATAAAAAAGAGAGAGAGGATATATAATCTCTGTGCAGATAATACACTGTTAACATCTGTTCCAGAAAAAGCAAAAAGAATATGCATTCATATAGAAAAACGTTAAGTAGTGTGATAGTATAGAAGTAGTAAAGCTAAATTTCTACCTACATGCTGCTGCCCCCAAATTAATTATGATTAATTCTGTTATGATTCTTCCCACAGAAAAGAGAATATAAGGAAAAGAGAAAGAAAGGAAAACAGAAGAGGAGAAAGAAATAAATCACAAAGGTTGGGTATAGAGATGAGTATGAAATAAAAATTTCTTTAATTTGTGTTTCAAACAATAATTCTATCTTTGAACATAGCCTGTACTATATATATACATATATGTTTAAATGATGATATTATTCTGGCAATGAATATTCCACAGATTAACTCAGTTAACTCACCAATAAAATTACACATAAAGTCTTGCTAATGGCTAGAAGTGAGCCACTCTCAAATCTAATCACATCCCTAAGGGGATATTTTATCTCCGAAGTGGCCAATATTTTTCTAAAATGATCTGATTAAAAAGAAGAAAATGTAAGTAATTTTGAATATTTCTGATTTTAATTTGAAATTTGTTCTTCATAAATTTTTCTAATGTCAATGTTGGAAATAAGAAAAGATAAGCCTCTACTTAATCTTTTTCTTCCTAAATGTAAGCATGATTTTGAAAATTAAAAGCATCAATAAAATCCAAGCATTTTGCGAATTCCGGTGAAAAACAAACCTTAATAAAACATAGTACTTCCAATGTAAAACGGACTATAGCATTTGGTTTGATTTTGTTTTTTAGAACAAAATTTTTGTTCCATATAAACTTGAAAATTTTAGAGGGTTGTCTGATTTGTTACTAATTGAAATAAATTAGTAACTTACTAGTAGCTAGTAGCTAGGAAAACTCTACTTGTTCTTTTTGGTTTTTTTTTTTTTTTTGAGACAGAGCCTCAAGCTATCCCCCTGGGTAGAATGCCATGACATCACAGCTCACAGCAACCTCCAACTCCTGGGCTCAACAAGTCTCCTGTCTCAGCCGCCCAAGTAGCTGTGACCACAGGCACCCACCACAATGCCCAGCTATTTTTTGGTTGCAGCCATCAGTGTTGTTTGGCAGGCCCGGGCTGGATTCGAACCCACCACCTTAGGTGTATGTGGCTGGCGCCTTAGCCACTTGAGCCACAGGTGCCAAGCTGGAAAACTCTACTTGTTTTCTTTTATGCATACAAATAAATACATGCACTCCCATAAACACACGCACACATGTGCACACATACACCTGGATAAACACAGCTAAAAATGTGAACAAACTAGGTGAAAATATTTCCTGCCAAATGTTAGATTATGGACAAATGACTTATTTTCTTAATATACAAATGACTGTTCAAGACAACAGGAAAATGTATAAACATCCAAGTATCGAGATAATAATGAGTTAAGACAGGATACAGTTAAAGAAACCAATACATGTGATTTTTAAAACTCAGAAAAGACCTTCAACTTTACTCAAAACATTTAAAAAAATACAAATTAAAACCACGAATTGACACTTAAACTCCTTGGTTAAGATTAAAAGCTCAATAAATCTATATCAACATCAGGGTATGGTAAAATAGACATATTTAACTTTAACTGATGTGGGAGATAAATTACTTCAATGTCCTTGGAATAATTTTTGCAACAGCTTAAAAAACTAGAATGTTCATACTGTTTCTAAAAATGTACTCAAAGCATATATACTCATTGATATACATTGAAGAATTTCATCAAAACATCTTAGTGACAGAAAAATATGGGAAAAAGAAAAATGCGCATCCATCACTTCTGGTTAAGTGAGGCATAGTATACAAGGGAAAACTAAAATATTAAAGGAATTAGGTAGTTTTCTGTTATTGATACAGAACTTTGAAAAGTAAGTATGTGTGTGTGTGTGTAAGTGTATTTTATTCTGAGATAGGGTCTCACTCTGTTGCCAGAGCTAGAGGGCAGTGTCATCCTCATAGCTTGCTGAAACCTCTAACTCCAGGACTCAAGTGATCCTCTTGCTTCAGCCTTCTGAGTAGCTAGGACTATACGACATGCCACAGTGCCCAGCTAATTTTTCTATTTTTTTTAGAAACAAGGGTCTCACTGTTGCTTAGGCTGATCTCATATTCTAGGCCTCAAGCAACCCTTCCATGTCAACCTCCCAAAATGATAGAATTACAGGCATGAGCCATCATGCCTGGCCTGAATCTGTTCTTTAAAAAGCCATGAGAAAGAGAAGTTATAGTCTATTAACATTTTTAATTTTTTTTCAAGATGGGGACTCACCATGATGTGTAAGGTGGACTTGAAGTCCTGGGATCTGGGACCTTCCCATGTAGCTAGAACTGCAGACACATGTTATAGCACTAGTTTGTAGTTTTTTAGCATTTATGGTAAGTGTTAAGGACTTATTGTTATATATGCACAAACAACCTCAACTTATAACTAAAGATCTGGGATGCTTGGTGGTGACTGGACAAAGGTACTGGGTGGCCAGGGGTCAAAGGTGGGAGGAATGGATAGTGTTTTCTCTAACATTTATCAGTTCCTTCAATAATAGCTGTGGAGACATTTTGAATGACTTTCCCATTCTGAGGATATTAAGAAAAAAATTCCTGTTGTTTTTATGGTTTTCATTATCCACATTTAAATCTTTGATTATACTGATGTTTTCATGGCTTCTACAATTTTCAGGTGACCCACAGGTTAATAGGAAGAAGCCACACATAAATGAACACACAAAAATATTTTTGAAAGAGGTGGCCACCCAGGTCAGGAGCCAATGCAGGGCTTCTTATATGCAACTTTTTGTTTCAGATTCTTGGTTGATGTCCCCACCTACTGGATATGGAAGCTGAGTTATTGCCATATTTCATACTTGCTATTTTTATTACTATTTCAGGGAAATTTATGGAAATAAATAAAAACACCCAGTTCCATAAGCTCTTTTTGGGCAGGTCTACATCATGACTTGGAGGACAAAGGTGAGGTCAGTGCCCTGGGGCTGCTGATCAACATTTCAGCCTCCAGTTATTTATCACACTGAAAATTCACTTGTCTTCAGCTACCCGTTTGTCTCAACAGAATATGTTGAACTAATCTCTTTTATAATTATGTAAATTGCCTCCTATAGTAAATGTAAAACTGCCTTGGTTATAGGGATGGATGTGGGGACTCTATTCTGTTTCATTTATCTTTCCATTGGGTCCTTTATTGGTACCAATGTGCTTTGACTATGATGACTGGATATTACATTTTCTTTCCTGGTAACCCACTAGTTCTTCCTCCTTATTTCTCTTTCATCAAAAATCTTATGCATATGTCTACCTATATATCTTCTCCATAAACTAGGGATCTTTATATTACAGATAAAAAATCCAAATATTAAAGAACTAAAATGTCCAAGTCACAAAGCTTGTGTCAAAATGAAGATTTGGAGTTAGTTGTGATGGACTCCCCAAAATCTGCACACAACAGTCTGAGTAACATAGGGAAACTCTGTCTCTACAAAGTATAAAAATTAAAATATTAACTGAGAGTAGGGAGGTGTGTGCC
The DNA here is from genome assembly GCA_963574575.1 of Galagoides demidoff. Classification (NCBI taxonomy): domain Eukaryota; kingdom Metazoa; phylum Chordata; class Mammalia; order Primates; family Galagidae; genus Galagoides; species Galagoides demidoff. The sequence continues at coordinate 6,823 of CAUYQV010109505.1, forward strand.
TAGTCCCTGGTACTCAGGAGGCTGAGGAAGGAGGCTGAGGAAGGAGGCTCACTTCAGGCCAGATGTTTGAGGCTGCTGTGAGGTATGAGGATATAACTGCACTGTATCCCAGGCAACAGAGAGAGATTATATTTCAAAAAGAAAAATAAAAGCAAAACAAAATAAAGTCGATATTTAGAGTCTTTAGATCTGAAATCAACATGCTGTAAGCATGATTCTTTGTGTTTTTCTAGTTATTTGTTATGCTTATATGTTATGTGCATTGCCTTTTGCTCTTTTTAGCATTTTGAATAACTTGGCCTAACCTCTATTTTCATAAATGTATCAGTTTTTCATAAGTGTATACAAGGTTTTCCTGGGACAGGACTTGATAGAGCTGATACAAAGTTGGAATAGCACACTTCTGGGGGCTGTGAGTAGTGGTGACTTATAAGAAACCAAGAGAATCTCAAAAAGAAGTTAAAATCAAAGAAAATATTTACTTTTTAAAATTATAAGTACTTTCAAACCTGCAGAAAGTTATAAGAATAGTTATGAATGTCTTTTTCTATACCTTTTACTGAGATCAATATATATTTAATAGCTCGTCTTACTTATTCTCTTTCTGTAAAATACATGTTATACAACTTCCTGAACATTTCAGAGTAAATTGAATACAAGATGACCCTTCACCCTTAAATACATTAGAGACCACTTCATAAAAAATAGAATTTTATCATAGTACAATTTTCATGTTCCTTATATTGAATATTTGTACAGAATTATATCAGATTTTCCAGATGCTTTTAAACTTGTCCTGAAATATTCTTTATAGCCTGGCATTTCTTCCACTACATACAAAGTCTGGTAAAGAAGTTCATGAACTAATCCCAGAAGAAGGTCTACATACTACATTGCTGAATATCACTGCAATCACCATCCAAGTACTCCCATTGAGAAGCTATGCACTGATGCCAATGCCTAGTTCATCCTTCAAAGTAATTTTGAAACTCTTTTTCTGGAATGGCCATAAGAGCTATTGTCATATTACCCTTCATGTCCTGAACATCATCAATATGGCTTTCTTTCAATATTTTCTTTAGTGTCTAGTAATGAAAAAAGTCGCTGGGGAACAGATCAGGTGAGTCAGGAGGGTGTTCCATACCAGTTATTGTATATTGGACCCAATTGGATCCAATGCTAGTTGTTTACTGGCTAAAAGCCCCTCATAGACAGTCAGCTCCTTCATTACCATTTTTGCACGCACCTTTCTCATGCCAAGATTTTGTTTGGATTTTCCTAACCATTTGAGTTTACTTGGTCGTGTATACTTTGTATAGTCAGCTGACAATTTTGACACATAATTCAACAAATTTTTACAATCTTTTCATTAGTTCTGCTCCTTACTAACAGCCTTGACCTCTCTTCATCAGTAATGCTTTCTCTTACCTAAGAAAAATGTTTTATCTGTTTGTATACTGCCATTTTCTTCACACCATTATCCCCATAAATATGTATTACCATGTCCCTGATTTCACTTCTGCTTTTGCCAAGTTCAATAAAAAACTTAATATTTGTTCTTTGCTCTAATTCAAACTCTAACATTCTTGAGATTGCACACAAAAACAAAAATAATGAATGCCACTCAGCAAGATGCCATCACACACTGACACAAGTACAGTTGTGAGACACTGATATACCAAGGTTATGAATCCTTCCTGAGTTGTTTGTACAGTGCTGCCACCTGAGTTGTAAGTGCACAGTGGCAAGTTCAAGGACTTAATTATCAGAACTCATTTTATAGTCTATGGTCATTTATTATAGAATATGGTCATAAATGTATTTAATTATCATGTCCTATTAGTTACCTTTAACATGTAAAATTTCCCCTAGATTTCTTTATCTTTTATAAGATTGATATTTTTGAAGAATAGCCCCTTGTACCACTATGATAATTTCTTTTTGAAGCATACCTTTATTCAAACTGGGAAGAGTATTTTTAAATGCTCTTTAAAAATACTCTTTAGCTGGGTTAGGCCAGGCAGGGCCCGAATCAGGACATAAATGATGAATTCAGGGATGCCAGGATGTTCAGAAGAAATATTCCAAACAGAAAGACCTACTTCAGTGCAGGTGGCGTGAATAAGGAATAAGGAAGCTTGAAGTCTAAATTTTGAGGGAGTATAGGACTGAGGATATGCTATCATTGCTTAAGAAGTTGGGCATGGAAAGGAACTGTCAACTCTGCTAAATGTGTAGCCTATGAGTGAAAAGGGTTTGATGTCTCAGGTCAAAACTAGTCCTGTAGACTGAGAGGGGAAATGAGGAAATCAAAAAGTTAATTAAACAGTGCTTGATTTCAGCATATGTTTTTAATCTAAATGATAAACTGTTTATATTATAAGCCCATTATAGTCATGGACCACACAGGGAGAAACACGTGATGACACACATATACATTGACATACATCAATATCTATATATACAATAAAGTAAATAACTTCATTAATTATTTTTAAAATATTGTATTTTGAAAACAACCAATAGTGGCTTGTGTGAAAAATTAGAGAAACATTCACAGAGGAAGTACGTATTGATGTAATTCAACACAACCATAAGTCCTACTCTGTATAACTCTGGGTATAAAGAATTACTAAGAGGTGTATTTAAATTAATGCCATGAGGTGTGCTACCACCTCTCTCAATATTTTTGTACTTTTTCAATGTACAATGTTAGAGGCATTGCCAACTCATACTTTTTAGTGGAAGTGAATTATTTTGGGTAAACAAAGAGTTGCTGAGTTCTACATCTAAATTAACCAAAAGCAAGGCCAGATCATGTGGGAAAACTGGAATTGAGGACAAGAAAGAGTCTAAGAGTATAATGACCTAAGAATGAGCAAACATTTCTGGAAAAATTCTAGACTTTCAAGGCTGTGAAATTGGTAATTTCAAAGCTAGCTCTTGAAGGTATAAAGCTAGACTAAGCTATTATCTGATTATATGTGGCATGAAAGGAAAATGGTACTGGGTATACATGATATTCTAAAAGGTTAGAGTTGGAAAATACCAACATCCAGAGAAAGGTGGAGGACTCTGATAGCCCGGAATAAGCAGAAGAATCTTGGATAGATGATGAAAGAGGGGCTGGAGGTTCATCATCTCCTTTGAGTCTTCTCTTCACCTTCAAGCCTCCTTTGTAAATGTGCCATAGCTCAGTAGGTCATGGAGCACATGCTTAGTGCCCAGTTGCTGAGACAGCAGTGTGCTGTATAAAATCCAGAAAGACCTCCATTGCTGAAACAGCTGTAGTGTCTCATAGAGGAGTTCAAATTCAGTTTCCTCAAGGATCTTATCTGAGTTTTTTTTTTTTCTTTTCCTGCGGAATGTGGGTCTTTCTTTCTGTTCTATGTACTCCTTCTAGGTCAATCAATTTCTAGGCAAAAAGGGATAAAAATCAGACAAAATAAATCATATCTGTCCCTAATATCAAATCAATTGACTATTATTGTTGTTATTTATGTTTTTAATATTCCTCTTCAAGTCTCCATTTTACTAAATCAGCAGACATGTGAGATGGAGCATCTCAGGAAAAATAGGAGAAATGTCCTTCTAGGATTGCTGACTGGACAGGATAGAGATTAAAATGGCAACTAAATCCTCTATCCAAAGCTCACAGACTGTCTGGGTGCCGGAAAGGGCTGGAGATGAAGTTGAAACACCATGATTCAATGTCTGTGGAGTGGATTATTGAGAGAGTACAGCTACTTGTAAGGAAGCGGAATCACACAATTGTTCCGCACTCTGCTTCTGTATAAGGCACCTCTGGACCTGGCCTCTGTCTTTGGGATGACCTGGAGAGCAAGGCTGAGTCACTGAATGTCTCTTACCAGATGCTAAATACTGAGCTCTGACCTCGGGGAGTAGAATCCTGCTTGACAGTGCCCACACACACCTATATAGGTCATCGATTCTGCACCTGTCCTTAGCAGAGGGCTACTGACTGGAATAGCAATAGAGGATCATGTACATAAAACATTTATTTATTTGAATTTTACAAAGAAGAAGCAGAAAAAAGTATGTTTACTATCTTTACAAATAAATAACAGGGAAGGGGCACAGAGTTACAAATTTGATGTAGAAAGTTATATTTTTTAAAAATAATGAAACTATTTAGCTTGCATAGAAAGAGAGTGAGAATTTAGTTTGAGAACCTTATTCTTTTCTTGTCCTCTTGTTCAATGCAGAAGCAAAGAGGAAGTTTTAATCTTATTTCACATTCTCCCGGACACCTGTATCAGTTTCTCACGTCATTCACACCAGTAATTCAACTGATCTATTTGACAGCATCCTATACCACCCAAGGCCCTCTCTGCTTCACTATATCTCTTTCCTGTGGCTACTGTGACAAGTTACCACAAACTTTGTGGCTTAAAACAACACATATTTGTACCTCACAGCAGATTTGTATTTCAGATGCATGAAATGGGTCTCACTGCCAAAATCAGGGTGTCAGCAAGGCTGCCTCCTTTCTGGTGGCTCTTGGGACCAATCTATTTTCCTGCCTTTTTTGGCTTCCAGAGGCTGCCTGCATGGCTTGGCATGTGGCTCCCGTTCATCAAAGCCAGCACTGGCCAGTTGAGTATTTCTCAAAGCACATCTTTTTGACTCTTACATCCTACTCTTTCTCATTTAAGGCCACTGTGATTATATTGGGCGCACTGACATTAATTCAGGTTGATCTGCATATATTAAGGCCAGCTGATTACAACCATAACTCTATCTAAAACCTCTATTTCCTTGTGCATGTAGCACAATCGCTGGTTCCAAGGATTAAAGTGCAGATATATTTGGGGTTTGTTATTATGTCAAGTAACATATAACATATTAAGTCTGACCTAAACTGACATGATTCTTGTGCTACTGAACAATGTCCCAAAGAGTTCATCTCCAGAGTGTCTCTACTTGTTGATCTCTACTGTTCCAATCTTATCATTCATGGGCCACTCAGCTTCCATGCACCAGACATCTGCAAAAGACTTACCCTTCCTAACATCTACACATATGCTCACCATTAAGAGTATCTTCCTTTCCATGTAGAGGTAAAACTTGACTTTAAGAAAACCCTGCAACCAGCAATATGGAAACTAGAAGTGTTTCTCTGTGTAGACAACATATCCAGAAGAACTTGAAGATTTGAGTCATAAAGAAAATGGACGTCCCAATAAGATTAGAGAAAGAAAAGAAGGGATCATTTATAAAACAACTGATATTGGACTATGAACTAAATACTCCTAATGTCTTAAAATAAGTTGAAGAGCCAGAACTATACTGAGCCCAGCTCTTCAGGACCATGTATCAGTAATCAAAGCATAAGCCCACCTCCTGCTATCTCTCAAATCCCAATACCTTGGGGAATTTTTGCAGCAGAAATGGAGTCTGTTCTTCAAGAACTTCTTTGTTAGACACAGTAGGCCCATGGCAGATAGACTGCTGGTTTCTGGCAGCAGTTTCCCTCTGGTGGCTACCTTTGTCCTATTCAGGATGATACCTAATTCCCACGAGGGTCTTAGGTATCCAAAGGATAATCTCAAAATAGGATTAAGAATATATTTAATAATAGGTCAGAGAGTGAATGCTGAGAAAAAGAAAAAACATGACTTAATGACTCACCCAGGAAATTATTTTAATGATCTAAAGAAGAACCTAGACCAAAGCATCCAGAAAATGTCTAGGACATAACCTTGCTCTGAAAGACAGAAGATGTTCATCAGGTATACATTCTCCATGGATAGCTGCCCTCCCTGCATTTTCCCTGCATCAAAGGCTCATACAGAGGTGAAATCAGAGAGGAACTACCTCATTGATTCCAGAACTTCACTAGAGCACCTCTCAGACCTTCCCTTCTGTGATCTTGACATTTGACAGCAGCTTCTGGAGGCTGCTTAGGCAGGTACTGGAAGTTGACTCGATCATATTTTATGTTGGCAGAGGGGAGACCTACTTCTCAAGGTCCTTTGTTTCATAAAACTCTGACAAATGAAAAACAAAGAAGCCTGACCCTTTTCTCTCCTTAGACACACTAAGTTTAGGGCCAGACTCCATAGTCAAAAGTTTTCCGTTTCCTTATAGGAAAATAGCAAGCATTTCATGGAGACCCGGTGCTTATAAAAAGCTCATAACAGCCGTGAATAATATTGTATCTGCCTCTTCCTCCGAGAGTGAGGAAGGTCAGAAGGAACTGAGATGGTCCCACTTTTACACCAACAATGAATTTCTAGGGACTCACCAGACCAGGGAAGACAGAAAACAAAGTTTTCCACCCCTGTCACCTACATCAAAGTCAGAGCCAGGAACAGTGGGTCAGAGCTAGAGAGCTGGAGGACAAAGAGTATCTGGGCAGCAGAAGCAGGGATCCTCTCCTGTTCATGTCCAAGAAAAGGAAAGGTTATTACTTTATACCCTCCAAAACAAAAAAGAAGACCCTGAGAGAAAATCTATTCATGAAGTATAAAGAAGAGGATTCGAGGTTGGGGAAGTTTATACTCCAGAGGAATGAGAAGCAGTTCTGTCGTGCACAGGAGGTCAAACAGATATCCTCTGAAAAAAATGCTCTGATTCCTTCTCCAAAAGGATCAAGCTCCTCAAAAAAGTAAACTCAAATAAAGGACACATCATCTGCTATGGTGGATTAATCTCAGGAAAAAAAAAAAAAAAAGGAAAAATCTGCAAGCTTTCCTGAAACAAACTAGGTCAATGTCAATATTAGAGCAGAGGACAGGCCTGTTTCAGCCAGACTGCCCTTAGGACAGTGGAGATGCTGAAGGTCAGGACCAATACTGGTCATGGACCTGATCCTCCAGGATGCACTGGATCTGACGTGTGGATATTATGCTGGAAAAAGTGCTCAGTGCAAAGAGGTGCTCCACAGAGCCCAGAGATCAACATTCCTCATGCAAAACAGAGAAACAAATACTGAACCTGCAGGAGTCAAGCCTGTTCTGAAGATCTAAATTTCATGAGAGGAATCTTGTAGATTAGAAACAATTCTAGGCGCTGTGCCCATAACTAAGTAGGGCCCCAGCTGCATACACTGAAGCTGGTGGGTTAGAGCCTGGCCTGGTCCTGCTAAACAACAATGACAACTGCTACCCCCAAAATAGCCAAGCGTTGTGGCCGGTGCCTGTAGTTCCATCTAGTCAGGAGGCTGAAGCAAGAGAATCACTTAAGCCCAAGAGTTTGAGGTTACCGTGACACCACGGCACTCTACTGAGGATGACATAATAAAACCCTGTCTCCAAAAAAAAGAAGAAAGAAAGAAAGAAAAGAAATATATCTAGACTTTATAAAAATATATTAAAAGTCAAAAACTGAAAAAGTTGTGGTTGATAAGGGTTATCCTTGTACACTGACTTAAATTACATCTTTTACCACTCTGCATTTTCATGGCTTTGGGGAAACTACTTAATCTATGTGACACTTCATTACATTTTCTATTATTTCTTTCTTCACTTTCAAAAATACATATTTTTTGTACTTATACTATGTATATTGCATTGAACCGAGGGAATTGGTACTTTTCTTGAGAAAAGAAAAGTACTAATTCCCATCTTTTTTCACTCTTCATTCTTATTTTTTTTCTTTGTTCTCAATGAAAGAAGATGCTACTTTATAGGTTTTAGTAGTGGATCTATTGCGTCCTTGACAGACACTTAGGATACATATATATATATACTCAACAGGATTTTTTTAGTTATCTTTTTTTATTAAATCATAACTGTGTACATTAATGCATTATTTATGGGGCACAATGTGCTGATTTGATATACACTTTGGAATGCTTACATCAAACTGGTTACCATAACCTTCACCTCCATTACTTATTTGTTGGGCTAAGACATTTCAAATTAAAAGGTGAATGACCAATGAATAATGGTGTTTTCTCTAGAACAGTGGATCTAAAAAGAAAGGAACTAGGAAAGAGTAATTGCTCTCCTTTCATGACAGTTTTTATAATTATAGAAAAAAAAGAACAGAAAAATGAATGGTTATTCTGAATTAGTTTTGTAACAGTTTTTTCCAAAGACTATATTTTTAGAAAACTGTGGCTTCCTTTCCTACCCTGCCAAGATAACACCATGGATCAAATGTAGTTCTACAGCCTAATTTAAACTGTGTGTGGTCAGGGAAATTAATATAGCTAAGATATACTTTGGAATTTCAAATAATTAAAGTATCTCTGAAATGTTTTCCTATTACTTTTCCCTTTAAGAAATGGTCACAGTTACATTAAGAGTCGGCAATAGAGACTCTTCCTTTAGTTCTAGAATCCTCTAACCTCCTTCATAGAGCAACTCGCATTTAGTAAGTTGCTAAACTGCTTGCAGAGAAAGAAAAGGCCCTAGAGAGTTTTGCTCAAATAATGATAAATGGTCGGTGAACTAGCTATTTAAAAGGGTGACTGGTTAACTATAGGGCTTTAGCTTTGCTAAGCACAGTATATTATCAGGCCCTGAGCTAATTTGCTTGATGCAATGGAGGGGGGTTATTGGCTATACAGAAAAAAAGAGTTGGCAAGGAGAATTTTATACCACGAGCAAGTAGACTTTATTCCAGATATGCAGAGGTAGTTCAGTATTTGAAAATCTAATGTTCATTACATCAACAGACTAAAGACAAAAAACCGTACAAGCATATCAACACATACAGAAAAAACATTTTACAAAATCTTACATTCGTTTATAATAAAAACTCTCAGCAAACTAGACATAGACAGGAACTTTCTAAATTTGGTAAAGAATACCTACAAAGAACCTACAGCAAACAAACATCATTTTCTTAGTAAGAAATTATATACTTTGTCACTAAGATCAGTAAAAAGACAAGAATATCCGCTCTTACCACTCTTATTCAATATCATACTGGAAGCAAAAAACAACAAAATAAAATGTATATGCATTGAAAAAAAAGAAAGAAAATTGTCTTTGCTCACAGATGACAGAGTTGTGTAGAAAATCCCAGAGGATCAGAACAAAATCCTCCTATAATTGATTAAGTATATCAAGGTTCAGATATAAGGTTAATATATAGTGAAAAATATAGCAAGGTAAAGATATAAGGTTAATATATAAAAGTAAACTGATTTCCTATATGCCAGAAATTAGAAGTTGAAAGTTGACATTAAAAAAAATTTTAGACTTCCTCTCTTTCCATTCTCTTGAGGAAGACATGTAACACTCTAAATTTTCCTCTTAGAACTGCCTTTGTAGTATCACACAGGTTCTGATAATCCGTGTGTTCATTATTATTTTGTTCCAAAAATTTAATGGGACATGTCAAGCAACTGGAAAAGGAAGAACATTCAAACCCAAACCCAGCAGAAGAAAAGAAATGATCAAAATTAGAGCAGAATTAAATGAAATTGAAAAGAAAAGATTTATACAACAGATTAATAAATCAAAAAGTCGGATTGTTGAAAAGGTCAATAAAATAGATAAAACTTTGGCCAACCTAACCAGAAATAAAAGAGTAAAATCCCTAATTTTATCAATTAGAAATGACAAAGGTGAAATAACAACACACTCCTCAGAAATTCAAAAAAAATCCTTAATGAACATTACAAAAAAACTCCATTCTCAGAAATATGAAAATCTGAAGGAAATTGACCAATACTTGGAAACACATCATCTTCCTAGACTTAGCCAGAAAGAAGCAGAAATGTTGAACAGGCCTATATCAAGTTCTGAAATAGCATCAACTATACAAAATCTCCCCCAAAAGAAAAGCCCAGGACCAGATGGCTCTGAATTCTGCCAAACCTTCAAAGAGAAACTAGTACCTATATTACTTAACCTTTTCCAAAACATAGAAAAAGAGGGAATACTTCCAAGCACATTCTATGAAGCAAGTATCTATTACTCTGATCCTCAAACCTGAAAAAGACCCAACAAGAAAAGAAAATTATAGACCAATATCTCTAATGAATATTGATGCAAAAATTTTCAATAAGATCCTAGCAAACAGAATCCAGCAACACATCAAATTATACACCACGACCAAGTGGGTTTTATCCCAGGGTCTCAAGAATGGTTCAATATACGTAAATCTATAAATATAATACTTCACATAAACAAAATAAAAAACATATGATTCTCTCAATTGATGCAGAAAAAGTTTTTGATAACATCCAGCATCCATTCATGATCAGAACACTTAAGAAAATAGGTGTAGAAGGGACATTTCTTAAACTGATAGAGGCCATCTACAGCAAACCCACAGTCAATATTATATTGAATGGAGTAAAATTGAAAACATTTCCACTCAGATCAGGAACCAGGCAAGATTGCCCACTGTCTCCACTGCTTTTTAACATTGGGATGGAAATCTTAGCCATTGCAATCAGGCAATAGAAAGCAATCAAGGGTATCCATATAGGGTAAGAGGAGATCAAACTTTCACTCTTCACAGATGATATGATTTTATACCTGGAAAACCCTAGGGATTCAACTGCAAAACTCTTAGAACTGATCAAGGAGTACAACATCATCTCAGGATACAAAATCAATACTCACAAATCACTAGCATCTATATATACCAATAATAGTCAAGCTGAAAAAAACAGTCAAGGATGCTATTCCTTTTAGAGTAGTGCCAAAGATGAAATATTTAGGGGTTTATCTAACAAAGGACATGAAAGATCTCTAGAAATTCTAGAGAACTATGAAACTCTGAGAACAGAAGACATTAACAAATGGAAAAACATACCATGCTCATGGCTGGGAAGAATCAACATTGTTAAATTGTCCATACTACCCAAAGCAATCTATAGATTTAATACAATCCCTATTAAAGCACCTCTGTCATACTTTAAAGAACTTGAAAAATTAATATTTCATTTTATATGGAAACAGAAAAAACTTTGAGTAGCCAAGACACTACTCAGAAATAAAAACAAATCAGGAGGAATCACACTACCGGACTTCAGACTATACTACTATAAATCTATATTGATCAAAACAGCATGGTACTGGCACAAAAATAGAGAGGTAGAGGTATGAAACAGAATTGAGAACCAAGAGATGAACCCAGACACTTATTGTCATTTAATCTTTGATAAGCCTATCAAAAATATAAATTGGGAGAAAAATTCTATTTAACTACAGACACTATTTAACAAATGGTGCTGGTTGAAATGTCTGGTGACTTACACAAGACCGAAACTGGACCCACACCTTTCACCGCTAACAAAAATTGACCCTCAGTGGATAAGAGACTTAAATTTAAGAAAAGAAACTATAAAGATTCTTGGAGAGAGTGCAGGGAAAACAGTTGAAGAAATTGGCCTGGGAAAACACTTTATGAGAAGGACCCTCTGGGCAATTGAAGCAACACCAAAATTACATTAGTGGGATCTGATCAAACTAAAAAGCTCTGCACTGCCAAGAACACAGTAAGTAAAGCAAGTAGACAGCCCACAGAATGGGAGAGGATATTTGCAGGTTATGTTTTTGACAAAGGTTTGATAATCAGAATTCACAGAGAACTCAAACTTATTAATAAGAAAAGAACAAGTGATCCCATTTCATTGTGGGCAAGAGACTTGAACAGAAGCTTCTCTGAAGAAGACAGGTGCATGGTCTACAGATACATGAAAAAATGCTCATCGTCTTTAATCATTAGAGAAATGCAAATCAAAACCACC
>CAUYQV010109508.1:0-31312 GCA_963574575.1 Galagoides demidoff
AGAGTAGAATCAGAACGTTTTAAAACAATAGCTGAGAAAATGACATGAAGGCTGTGTTGATCAGTTTGATGGAAGTATTTCGGATTGCATGTGAAAACCCCACACTGTACCCCAGAAGTGCATTAATGTACATAGTTACCATTCAATACAAAAAAAAAAAAGAATGTGCCACCTATGCCTTAATTCTTCATAGTTGCAATTAGAAAAAGATGCTGAATTTTATCAAGTGCTTTTTCTGCATCTATTGAGAGGATCATATAGTCTTTGTTTTTGTTTCTGTTGATTTGGTGAATTATGTTTATAACCTGTGTGTGTTAAATCAGCCTTGGGATGTGTTAAATCATCTCTGGGATGAAACCTACTTGATCATGATGAATGATTTTTTTTTTAATGTACAACTGTCATCTATTGGATAGGGTTTTGAGAATTTGTGCATCTATATTTATTAGCAAAACTGGTCTGAAATTCTCCTTTTTAGTTGGGTCTTTTTCTGGTTTTGGTATCAGAGTAGTGTTTGTTTCATAGAATGTGTTGGGGGAAGGTTCTTTCGTTTTCAGTTTTTTGGAATAATTTCTGTATAAGCTCTGCTTTGAAGGTTTGATAGAATTCTGGTGTGAAGCCATCTGGACTAGGGTATTTTTTTGTTGGGAGATGTTTCATTGCTTCTTTCCATCTCAGTTCTTGAAATCAGTCTGTTTAAGAGATCTATTTCTTCTTGATTAAGTCTAGGGAGAGGGTGTGATTCTAGGTATTGATCCATTTTCTCCACATTGTCAAATTTCTGGGCATAGAGTTTCTCATAGTACTCAGAGATGATCTCTTGTATCTCTGTGGCATCTGTTGTTATTTTCCATTTAGTGTTTCGAATTGAGGTTATTAGAGATTTTACTTTTCTGTTTCTAGTTAATCTTACCAAAGTTTTAGCAATTTTATTTATTCTTTTGAAAAACCAAGGTTTTGTTTTGTTAATTTTCTGAATGATTCTTTTTTTTTTAAAATTTCATTAATGTATGATTTATTTTGGTAATTTCTTTTCTGCCAGGTTTGGGATTAGACTGTTCTTTTTTTCCAATTCCATAAGATGGTTTCTGAGTTTGTCGATGTGCTGTCTTCTGGTTTTTGAATGTAGGCATCTAATGTAATAAATTTCCCTCTTAAGACTGATTTTGCTATATCCAACAGGGTTTGGCAACTTGTGTCTTCATTGTTTTATGTTTGAGGAATTTAATGATTTCCTCTTTGATCTCTTCGTGAACCCAACTATCATTTAGTATAAAATTGTTTAATTTCCAAGTCTTTGTGTTAGGATAAATTTTTTTTGGAGTTAAGTTTCACTTTTATTGCCTGTGGTCTGAGAAGATACAAGGTATAATTTTTATTCTTTTAATTTTGCTGAGGTTTGATTTGTATCCTAGAATGTGGTCAATTTTGGATGATGAGAAAAATGTGTATTCTTTAGCTTTGGAATGGTGTGATCTGTGTATGTCTATTAATCCCATTTGTTGTAGGGTCACATTTGTGTCCTTTTTATCTTTGTTTAGTTTCTATTTAGAGGATCTGTCCATTTCTGTCAGAGGGGTGTTAAAGTCCCCCACTATTATGGTTTTATGGGATAGCATATTACTCAGATCCATCAAGGGTTTCATAAATTTGGGAGCATTTAAGTAGTGTGCATAGATATTTAAAATTGAAATGTCTTCTTGTTGTATTGTTCCTTTGACCAGTACAAAGTGTCCATCTTTGTCTTTTTTAACTTAAGTTACTTTAAATCCACTTGTACCTGAAAATAAGATTGTAACACCTTTTTCTTTTGGTTTCCATTTGCTTGAAATGCTGTTTTCCTTTCCTTAACCCTGAGTCTTGATTTGTCCTTCAGTGCTAGATGTGTCTCCTGGAGACAAATTTTAATCCAGTCAGCCAGCCTGTGCCTCTTCGGTGGTGAATTCAGCCCATTGACATTTATTGAGAGAATTGATAAGTGTAGTGGAGTTCTATTCATCTTTTTTTTGTGAAAGTCCATTGTGCAGTTTATCCTTTGTGCCATTGTGGAAGCTATGTTTGACCTTTAGCTTCTGGGTGTTTACTTTGCTGGTGGTTCATTATGATGGTCAGTGTTGAGAATGGATCTAAGTATTTCCTATAGAGCTGGTCTTGTGATGAATTTCCTCAGTGTTTTTATATCTGCAAAAGATTTGATTTATTCATCCATTTTGAAGCTTAGTTTTGCAGGATACAGAATTCTGGGCTGAAAATTATTTTGTTTAAGAATGTTGAAGGCAGATGACCATGCTCTTCTGGCTTGGAAGGTTTCAGTTGAAAAGTCTGCTGTTATCCTAATGGCTCTGCCTCTGTAGGTCAGTTGGTGCTTACTCCTGGCTGCTTGTAGAATTTTCTCTTTCATCTTGACTTTGGACAGGTTCATTACAATGTATCTTGGAGAAGCTCTATTTGAGTTGAGATGACCTAGGGTTTGATAACCATCTGAAAGGAATGTGTTGGGGTCTTTAATAAAACTTGGGAAGTTTTCATTTAGGATTGTCTCCAACAGGGTTTCCATTCCTTTGGGACAATCTTCTTCTCTTTCAGGAATCCCTATTATTCATATGTTTAAACACTTCATAGAGTCTCATGGTTCTCTAAGTGCCTATTCAGCTTTCTGTCTCCTCTTTTCTTCTTCTGTAACTATCTGAGTTAACTCAAAAGCTATCCTCTAGCTTTGGGGTTCTTTCTTCTCCATGGTCTAACCTGTTTTTGGTACTTTATACTTCATTTTAACATTCCCTGATTGTCTCCTTCATTTCCTTAAGCTCTGCCATATCCTTTCTATACTCTACATATCTCTCATTTGACTTTTGGTTCTGTCTTTACATTTTCTCATCCATTCCTTTTATTGTCTTTATCATCCATATTTTAAATTCCCTTTCTGTCAAGTGCATCAGTTACTTATAGGTGGAGTCTTCTAAATAGCTGCCTCATGGTTCCTTGGGAGTGTTGCTCTGTTTTGGCATTTCATGTTGCCCCAATTTTTCCATTGGTTCCCCCTCATGTGTTCTTGATTCTTGTTCACCTCCTTGTTCTCCTTTTCACTTCTCACTGCTTCCTTTGTTTCAAACAGAGGTCCTTGCTCTTGATGACAGTATGTTGCCAGGACACTAGGTGGTGCTGTCATTTTTTAGGAGACAGCACAGTCAGTAACTTCTGTGGTCCTTATTCCAAACTTGCTTGCCTTTGGTGATCACCTGATTGTTTCCTCAGCATTCAGACCCTGCTGGGTTGGGATCTTAAGGCTTACAAGACTCCTTCAGAGTCAGGTCTCATGGTGCCCCCTGACTCAATTTACCATGGGTATGGGAGTCCCTCAGCCTATCCCAAGAGTAGATTTCTGATCCTGGCAGGTGGAATTAAGATGGCCATGCTTTAGGCCCCTGCTAAGACCTTCTCATGACTTTCCCACGATGATAGCCCCCTGGCCTCTGAGACCGTCTCAGTATAGCTGTCTTGCCAGCCACCAAATCTATGGCAAATCCACTTCAACTGGCATTCAGATTTGGTTGCTGTATACCATACCACTTACTCTTCCAAGCTCTCTACTCAACTGCGTAACTTTCCTCAACAACTGAAAATTTCTGAAAGGCTTCTTCCCATCCTGGACCTCTGTAGGGGCCCAGCAGATCCCAGCTGCTCACAATCACTTGCCTAATTCATCAGATTTCCACTGCTCAGGATCACATGTTGGGTAAGGCCCTCATGCCAGGTATGACTGTGTTTTCTCTTTTTCTCCAGTCATTCTAGGAGAGCTCAGCTGAATGATTCTTCTGGTCTTCCATTATGCTTCAACCCCTCTTTAATTATTTTAGAAGCTTTACTTTTTTTTTTTTTTGAGACAGAGTCTTATGTCACCTTTGGTAGAGTGCCATGGCATCATAGCTCATAGCAAACTCAATCTCTTGGGCTTAAGCAATTCTCTTGCCTCAGCCTCCCAAATAGCTGGGACTACAGGTGCCCGCTACAATGCCCAGCTATTTTTTTGGTTCTAGTTGTCATTGTTGTTTGGCAAGCCCCAGTGTATGTGGCTGGCACCCTAACCACTGAGCTATGGGCTCTGAGCCTTAAAAGCTTTACCTTCTAAGGAAGATAATATCAAAATCCTCAATTGGATTCTATTTATCCTGTGCTCTTGGAAATTACAATTATATTTTTGCATTTTGCCAATTGAGCTTTTGCTCACAGATTCCAAATTCCTTTGTTAACTTGCTAAAAGCTTGTTTTGCTGCATGTAGAGCCCAACAAAATAATTGATTTCTACAATGTTTGTATGGTGAAGCTCAATTCAATGAATAAATTAGTAAAATGAATGATAAATGAATTAATACATAATAAATTTATAAAACCTCAATGTAATGTGCCTTTTAATATGTTCAGGAGGGAACGTTTCAGCTGTTAAATGGATCGCAGTTAAATGAATTAAAAAACAAAATAAATTTTAAAATGCTCCATTATTCATTAATGTACTTCAGTGCTTCATTAATCTATTTTAGATCACTCAGGCCCATAAGTGCCTATTGTCAAAAGCTGATAAAGTGTGAAGAATTGCTTTTCATACCCTAGAGTCAACTTAATACAGTAAAACTTTTTAAGGGGTTAAGGTCAAGTCTATTGGGCATAAAATAAGTGTCTTTGAAGCTTGTAGACTTTCTAAAAGGAATAATAGGAGGTTTTTAAACATGTTTAGGTAGTCATACTTCAAAAATTATTTAAAAAATTTAAAAAATGGAAGAAATTTCTAGATTTTAAAGAACCCTATTTTCCACTTATCCAAAGGACTCATAAGGTTAGACACATCAATGGGCCAACCTAAAATATTTTCTGAATTAAAACTCAGTTGCAACTTTCATTTTTTTCTCTTTGTAGTGTTTAAGAGTTGAAGTTATATGTCTTTGGAACTACAAGAATTTTTTTTTTTTTTTTGAGACAGAGCCCCAAGCTGTCCCCCTGGGTAGAGTGCTGTGGTATCACAGCTCACAGCAACCTCCAACTCCTGGGTTCAAGCAAGTCTCCTGCCTCAGTCTCCCAAGTAGCTGGGACCACAGGTGCCCACCAAAACACCCGGCTATTTTTTTGGTTGCAATCTTCATTGTTGTTTGGTGGGCCCAGGCTGGATTTGAACCCGCCACCTTGGTGTATGTGGCTGGTGCCTTAGCCACTTGAGCCACAGGCACTGAGCCAGAACTATAAGAAATTTAAGGGAAATATTCTTTAATGATTTTATAGGCAGACTTAACACTTTAAAATTTTTAAACGAGGTGGAGAGAGTGGATACTATTTCTTGGGTAAGTTTTGGTATCCCTGAGTCTGCCTTATGATAAGGTGAATAGTGGGGATGACGGACTTAAATACAATGACACTCCCTTCTAGACCTAATGATCTCTGGATCCTTTACAAGAAATGTAGAATAAGCAACATCATCAAGATAACATTTTAACACCCATAGCAGTAAGAGCAGAATGAGAAAACAAAGCAAAACTAAGAGGTGAGTTATTTGAATGTCTCTGAATGTATAGATTGGAGATGTTTAAAATGGTAACACTCTTTTTATCACCTATAATTAATCTAAGGACATCCGCCTTTCCTGTGGAAAGCTAACTTGTTCCAAAACACTGTTCAGAGCCACCCATTTTTAGCGAAGTCCCTCTCTGATTTAAGAAGAGCTGAAAATCAAAACAGTGGGGAAATCCATACTACCTGGGGTTCTCTTTTAGCAATGTTACCTGAGAAGGTGTGTGGAAACTTTGATACTACCTTTAGGTACCTTCTGTACAAAATCCATTACAGTATTGGACTTTTGTCAGATCAATTAGGAAAGGTATCCTCTTATCCTCAGGATAAAAACTCAGAGGGCCAAGTAATCTCTGAAGTGCTAGTATAGTCATTTTTTTCCCTGTCATTTAGAGATAGCTTGCCAGAAATAAAGCCAAACTAGAAGAGAGATGGTAAGAGAGGCAGAGGCTTGAAGACATCAGTGAATCCCCTGGGTCTAGTCATGCCTGAACCCCTGGATTTGTCAGTTATGAGAGCAAATAAATTCCCTTTTCAGCATAAGCCAGATTAAATTGTTTTATGTCATTTTCTCTTAAAAGAGCTATTAATAAAAAGAAGTAATATGAGATACCAGCCATTTATCTATCAAGTTAATTACTATATTTCTTTCTAAGATAGCAACGATAGCATATGAATCATTTATTTAATAATATTTAAGAGGAGCAAAATGCTACTATATTAAATATATGGATACATTTTTGGATATATCCCTATTTTAGAAATATTAAATGTAAAAATATCTTTGAATGACAAAATCTGAAAGTTTAAGCATCCTATTTTTCTAAACTATAATAGTTGAAATTATTCTTTGATTAAGTGATAATTTTGAAGGAATAGTGATAGAGTGAGGAGAGAAAGTAGAGAAAAATTTTAGATAGGAATTCTTTTTGGTCAAATGAGATCTCATGGAAGGAGACTGGAGGAAAGACTTTAGGAGAAGTAGAAAACATCATGGTGGTATTGGGTAATAGTACCAAAGTTCACGAGGCAAGCTAGGAGTATGATGATAATAGTGTTGTGTGTTATACTGGACACAGAGGATGTAATGGTCAATACGGCATGTGTGGTTCCTGCCAGGCTAGTGGGTTCATCTCTATTCTTGTTAGTCACTTGCATCTTTTTCCTTAGGATCCAGTTTCCAGGCGAAATGACTTTCTGCTGTGTCTTCTCCTCTAGAGAGCGCTAGGAACAATACAAGTTATCCTATGCTGGCTCTCTCCAGAGAAATGTTCTCATCACATCTTCCAACATCTACTCCCTAGCCTTCTTTTTTTAACTTTAGTTTTTCCAATGAATCTGTGAGTCAAGACAGGCTTTCTTTGTTCTTTTATCAATTCTGTATATAGAGGGTGAGGTTTGTCTCATTCATCTTGCTATCCTACTGCCAAAATAGATACAGAAAAGAATCTATTATAGTTTTATTTAGTGAATGCATTACACTTACAGTTTATAACATTTTTATTTAAAATCTGTGATACACACTTAAAATATATATAACTAAATATGTATCTTTTGTATTAACTTGCAAAGAGTAGAGTTTGAAACCATTTTGTCTAGTAATGTATCACAAGAATGGAAAAGGAATTATCCAATGTATTCAATAGTAATACGAAGCCAGTAGATAAACTAATACATGCCCACACAAGAGAAAAATTCACTTTAATTTAAGCTGAATGGAGGGAGAAAAAGGGAGGGGAGAAAAAGGAAGTGGGATGGGGATAAGTGGGCTCTCATTTAGTAGGCACAGTGTCAGGGTATATGACACACCTCCTGGGTGAGGGGCACAACCAGAACAGGGACCTTACCTAACAAATGCAAACATTGTAACCTAATCATTTGTGTCCTTATATTAATCTGAAATGCAAAAAAGTGATATTACTTAGTGATGTCTAAACTATCACCAACTTTTAAATATCACAGGTTTCTTCATGATAAATACTTCTTAGAATTCAGAATGACCAAACTTTTCTTATACTTGCGTATAATGATCTGCTTAATTTTGTTAGAGAGCTGTCATTTGGAAACCATGTATGTATTTTCTTTCTTTTCTTCTTTTTCTTGTCTTAGATGTAAAAACTTCAGAGCTGAGTTTGTTGGTCTATTGTAATACCTTATCTTTTTTTGGTTTTATTTCTTGGTTTATCCTTCTCTCCATCTCCCATTTTACTTGATTTTTATTTTTTACTTTCTTTCAGAAATTCTTTTAAATTTGTGCCTCTGTTTTAAATTGCTTTAAATTCTTTTTTTCAAATAGGCTGGTCATAGGGGTATAGAGGTTTCTACATATAGGACCGTGCTCTAGACTTCAATTTGAAGTTAAAATAATATACTATGCAATTCTGGAAAGGAATTTAATTCTAATTTGTTTATTTAATCATTCATCCATCCACCCATTTATGCCTTTCCTTATTTCCTCAAGGAAAGAAAGTGGCTATGAAGAAATGCACAACAAGGAAGTGTGGTATTTCCCAGACTATATTCTGAGATACTAATATGACATTGTGACAGAACTGCTTTATGCTTAAATTCATCTGGAATTGTTGAGGTTTCCTTAAAATTTAGTACAAAGTGACTCTTTGTGCTCCTCCCACTTGGCTATAATATTTAGGCAATAACCTCCAAAAGATTTTAAAAGTTTCTTTCTTTTTTTTTAAACAAAGTATCTATTAACACATTTAAAAATAAGTGCTTGGCAAATCCAATTGGAGAAATGCTTAATTACTTAGATATAAATAAATATAAATAAAATAAGCAGCAGGAAAACCCCAAATAAAGTAAATTATGCTGGAAGAAAAAAAAAAAACACTGTAAATTTTACATGATTAAGCTGATCATCTTGGAGGGGAAAGGACAAGGGAAACATGGGTGACTACCGAATTCGCACTGTAAATGAAGTGAAAAGAAGATTTCATTTTCTTGGGGGCAGCCATACTGCTTGCTGAGTTATAACAAATGTGATTCAGATGGAGCACATGAAGTTTCTGTGTGTAGTTGTCCTAATGTCAGCCTTTGCATATGGGACAGGAGAATATGCTGGATGAGATTTACTGGAACTGTGGTTCAGTAAGGCATTTTCTGTCAGTTATCAGAAGTAAGATTTAGTAGAACAGCTCAAATATGGAGAAGCATATGGGAAAGAGGCAGAGTATGAGTGTCAGAAAGATACAGGGAACTTTCTAGACAAGGTCATGTAACCGTATTTCTCTCACTTCCCACTTAGGGTTCAGTTTGAAAACAAAGTCATGTGAGTCGAAACTCAGTGTTACCTATCTATTTTTCATCTGTCTACCTATTCATCTTTAACTATTTCTTTAAGATATCATTTAAATTAAAAAATATAATGGGATTTTTACATATGTAGATTTGTCTGATATGTATTTTATCTATAAAGGAAAGCTGAAATAAAACTGTTTTGATCTAATCTCCAAGATGACAAAATTCTTCATTTGAGTAGGCCATGGGAATTAGAACATTTTCTCATGGAAAAGGTAGTTTTCAAAACAAGTCACTTTATGAAACTTGTCAACTTTCTAAAAATATTGGGTTGGCTAACCCTAATTTTTTTCCATCAGACATAGAACTTTATCACTAGTTCAGTAGTTTATTGATGATATTATGGAAGGATAATTATGTGCTATATTTCTTTCTGTCATGAAAATAAATAATCTCTCATTCATCATTCTTTATGAATTATTACAGAGGCTCAAATGAAAACTTTAGAAATTAGAGCAAAGTTTTAACATTAAGAAATATTAGATTTTGATAGGGTTGATCCTAGCTACCCCATCAATTTATGATAGTTGTGTGAATTTAGGCAATTTACTGAATCTTTGTGTGTCAGTTTCCTTGTATGTAAAATGGAAAAAATTAACATATAGCTTACAAGGCTATGGTGGGGAATACATAAAATTCTCGAGTTCCTCAAGGTATGATGGTATTTTAATGGGGATTACATTAAATCTGTAGATTGCTGTGGGTGGTATGGACATTTTAACATGAAAATTTGTAAATAATCAGACTTTTTTAGTATAAAATTTAGTGCCCTAATAATAACTGAATTGACTCTTCAATGTTCTTTCTCTAAATGCAAAATAAATATGGATGTATTATTTTTCCATCATAAAAACTAATTTAGTTATTTTATTTTTAGTCATTTATTTATATTCATCTTTGCCTCATTCTATAAAGAAGTTGAGGCATATGCTGAAGTTGCTGTATATGATATGATTATATAATCTTAAGGTATTTTAGGTCCTATAGTCAAGGAAGTTTATGCTCATTACAATTAATCTGGTAATATTGAGCACATCAAAGTTAAAGTAAATTTAAATTATATTCTAAATCTTACGGGTACAGACCAATATCTCAGGTTCTAGTTTTCAAGTTGGAGTGCCTAAGATTTTATAGAGAAAATAGAATAAACTCTTAGCCTATAAACTTTTCAATTTATGGAAAATATTCAATTTGATTTTAAAACTTCATAATCACATCAGCTCTGTCATCAGCTATGCCTCTGACAATTCTCATTTATTTGAATTTACTCTCACCTATCATTATATAGATTTACCCTGTGTGCTACTTTATCCTTTGTTGAGATCTAGCATATCAGTTATCAACTGAATTGATCACTCTGAATTTGATGATAGAGATCATAGAACATCACATACCCATAGAACATTTTTAATTCATAGAGCTATATGTTTATTGTAGCAGTGCTTTTAGGTAATGGTGGTGAGAAAACTCCAAGCTTAATCAATTAAAAGTATCCAAAATTTGAGGACTTTAAACAGAATCAAAACCTGGATTTAACCTCCATTTGTGGTCACACAAAGACTAAAGAGCTGAAAATTAACTTAAAATTTTTGCATCCATTATTCATATACAGTTAGTGTTCTACTTGTGCCCCGAAGAAAGTGATTAATGCATATGAAGCACCAAGGTCAAGTTTATTCTGGGTATAACATAATGTATCTCTGTATTTCAGACTACTGCCTTGGCATGAATGCTTAATGGCCTCATAACATTAACTTTATGTTCAATCACGTTTTATAAAGTATTAACGTCTATACTGGGTTAAGATGTAGAAGCAATATGAACTATAGAACCAAAAAATAAGAGGCTATCGACTAGTCATATTTCAAACACTGTGTAAAAAAAAAAAAAAAAGATTTGAGTGTACATTAGTTTTTTTTAATATTTTAGGAACATAGTAGCTTTTAGCTGTCTCAGTAGCCTAGCCTTTGTGGGGGTAAAAACACTGTCACTTCCACTTCTAATCTCTCTCCATTTTCAAATAACCTTAGCATAACACAGCTTTAGCTCGTTAACTATAGATATCCATCACTTTTCAAATTAGATATGCTTCATTGACTTCGGATGCAATGCAAAGTTCCACAGAGTAAGTCCAATATTTTTCACTGACTTCCTAAACATAATAAAAAATGTAATATCATTGAAAAGTTCCCTTTATAAACTTTTGGCACAAAGGATGTTAAAGGCTTAGTGAAAAGCTGTGAGGGGGACTGCCTTGGTGTGGAGTCCTTGCAGCTCTGACCATCCTCAGCTTTGGTTACTCAGAGCAAAGCCTATGGGCCTTGCAGCCCCCCAAGAATGAGAGCTGCAGCCCCTAAGCTCTGCGCCAGTTTGAGTAGATATTCCATATAGGACCACACAGAGTTCCTGGGATAGAGGCAGTTTCCTCAGTCAGGAAACTCAGCGGCTGATCCAGTGCCCTCTCAAAACTCCCTCAGTTGGCCAGGGGTGGTGTCTCATGCCTGTAATTCCAGAGTATTAGAAGGCTGAAGAAGGAAGATCCCCTGAGGCCAAGAGTTAGAGACCAGGCTGAGCAACACAGCAAGTTCCAATCTCTAAAAAAAAATGATTACCCAAATGTGGTGGTGCATGCCTGTAGTTCCAACTACTCAGAAGGCAGAGGCAAGAGGATCTCTTGAACCCAGGAGTTAGAGACTACAGTGAGCTATCATGTCACCACTGCACTCTAGCTCAGGCAACAGAGTGACACTTTGTCAAAAAATATTAAAAAGTGAAAATTAAAAAACAATGCTCTGAGTAGACTCAGGCAGGCTGATATCAAGGGCACAATTCTTAAATCTAAAGTCCTGAAGTCCAAAAAGTTCTAAAGCCCAAAAGTTTTTTGGCAGCAAGACTAAACTGACCTGAGTCATTTGGCTGAAAAACCTGACCTGAACCGGTGTGAGGCTATTTATAGACCTAATTTATCCTACTTTAGGTGAATATTCATGTTTCTCTGCCAAAACATGAATCTGTTTGATTACAGGGAGCCCCAGATCTTGCTGGGGATATTTATATAATACGTGATAGCTGTGTTTTGTTGTCTTCTAAATTCCGATATTCAAAATATATCAGCACCAAAAGATTTGGATAAGGAATAGAAAAACGATGTCTTGTGAAATTACATGGACATGAATTTAAATCTTGGATCTTCTACTAATTACTAATTACGTCACTTTGGAGAAATTATTTAATTTCCTGAACTTGGTCCTTTATAAAGATTGAGAAACCAACTCGTGCTACACATGCTATGGTGGTACTTTCCCAACTTGGGTATCACTTTTTCAATCAACATTATCTTTTCCTTCCCGACTCTGCCCTGGCTAAATCCCAGAACTTGATGGCAATTCTTACATTCACAATGTTCCCAATGTGGCTCACACCCTTCTGCCTAGGTATTTACAACATCTAATAGAGCTAAACCACACAACATGCTTGTCTATGTACCATCACCATCCGGGTATGTGGTCCTCAAGGACAAGAATCATGACTTTTCCTTTTCTTGAAATACCTGCACATGTTGTTGGGGGGAACCATAGACTCAACCTGAAACATGGCTCTGTCAAAAATAAAAAGTAGAAAAATAGATGGCAGAGAATGAGTGGGAACCTTCATACCTGCCAGTAGTTGGGGACCACCTCAGCCCAATTCCTTAAAATATGAGGATCACAAACTTTCCTCTCCAGTCAGTTCAGCCTAATGCCCTCCCTCCTGACTCCCATTTTCTTGATGACCATAACAGAAGAGAGGTTCTGTGATACTCAGGTAAAGAAAGGACCCCTTATAGTACCGGGCAGGAGAGAAAAGTCCAGTGACAAGTTAGCAAATATCAAGAAGAGGTCTATAACTCTCCAGAAAAATGTAGACCATCCAGTAAAGTTCAGTGGTTTTGTCAAGGAGGACCAAACATTATAGATCTTTTTTGGTATTTGAGATTTTTAACCAGTTCTGTGAGCCTTGAAGACTGATTTCTTCCTTATGCACTCACAGGAAGATGTCTACTAAATTCTTCTCAGCTGTTAAATGTAACATGTTCAGTAGTGAAAAGCGTAGCATGAAATCGGTATCTGAGTGTTTGAAGAGACCTTAGACATTAATCTAATATCCTGATCATTTTACAGATGAAAAACTGAAGCCCAGAAAGGTTTATGTCTTGATTAAATTTACACAGTTGGTAAAAGGCAGAGCCAGAAGGACTCAAATCCTTGTGTCCATCAAGAAAATAATAAATACTTTTTTCTTCCATTCCTGAGATACTTTGCTAAGAAGCACATTTTCCAGTTCCTATCCAATGTACACAGTCCTTTTATGAAACTAATCTATAGCTCTCAAACAAAAGATACAACTTAATTCTAACCCAAGAATATGGGGAGGGGGTGGGGAAGGGGAGGGGAGAAGGGCGGATGGGTGGTGGGAGGGTGACCGGAAAGATCACCTATATATCTGTCTAACAAGGGTACAAGTGAACTTTTCTAGAACTAGAATATAAATGTTTTGATATAATGACTAAGCAAATGACATGAATATTTATGTTAACCAGCTTGATGAAAGTATTTCAAATTGTATATGAAAACAGTACAATGTACCCCAAGTTTGCATTAATGTATACAGCTATCAATCAATAAAAAAAAAAGTTAAAAAAAAAAAAAGAAAACTGATTATGAATTGAGCATGAAATGTTCAGAGCATTTGGCTTTTAAAAACAACAGCACAAAAATCATTATGCTTGGTTGGAACTCTGCAGATGGAATTACGTAAAGGGAGGTGCTCCCGCTGCCAGGAGGTGCTGTCCAAGCTCTTCCCTCTGCTGCTTCCGACACACTTCTAAAATGTCTATTATCCACCAAGGTTCGTACTCAGCAAAGCTCAGACTCGGGCAGTTACAGCCCCGCAGACAAACCGAACCTACCTCTTATGCAACCAGATTTGATCCTTGATCGGCAACTACCCTAATAAACCCATGGAAACATTTTGTACGGGGATAATTGTTTTCACCATAAATCAGTGCCCGGTTACAGGTTATTATGTACTGTAAACTTTTATTTACGTGTAAACTGTCATGCATTCTTGACATATAAGACAGTCAGCTGACCTCCCTCTCCTAAGCAACAATAACAACAAAGGACAGTGAGGGCCTGAGACCCAGCCCTGAGACCCAGCCCTGAGTCCCCAACTTGCTCCCACATGTGAAGATAACACTTTTCTGTTCAAAATGTCAATAAGGTTTTTTTTTTTGAGCTCTCATATTCTTTGTTTCTGAAGTATGGCCTTAGAATTTGACCATGACTGTTCCCACTCTCTGCTCCCAAAATAGGGGCAATGTTTTAAGGGACAGGAAACCCTTTGAGTAATGTTATTCATCCTATCAAGCATTAGATTATAGAGCACCTCTGCATTATTTTCTACACTAGTAAATGAAATAAAGATTTAGGCAATAATTCAGGGAATTTAATCAATGTTCACCATCAATATAGGTCATTCAAGACAGTACAATTTTAGTCCTCAGTAATAAAAGTTTTCAGCCTGGATTTTCTAGATAAACAACTCTATATTTCTCTTTGTCAGTGTGTATGAAGGTTTAGGAAGAATGGGGGAAACTTTATTTTTTTTTTCCATTGGACATACCCACTGTTCAAATTGCTGCTCTTAACTGTACCACGTTCCATCCAAACCAAAGTAACAAATGGTAAAGCACTTTGGTTACGACTTGTCCTTGTCAGAAGTGGAGCTAGGCTCTCCTATACACAGCACCTCAGTTAGCTTAATCAGCATTACCTCAAACCCTATTGAGTGTTCACTGGCAGAAGGAGGTCACCAACGTACAGTCAGTCACAGACTAAAGCAGCACTCATCACGACGCAATGACCCTGAAATAGGACGTGAAGACCTGGGACTTCAGGAGAGCAACCTCACAGCCGTCAGTGTGAGCAAAGCCAAGGAGAAGAAGCTGCCGAGGGCATCTGCAGGAACTCAGGGAGGGAAGGCCCATTGCTGTGGGTCTCTGGAAAACACAGGAGGAAAGTTCCCCTGATATAGGAACTAACAGACACCGAGCAGCATGTTCCTCAGAGACTGTGTTTACAAAAAACCTGACTTTTCAGGAAGCAATTAAAAAGATATCCAAAATATTTTTAGTATGGAAAAAAAAAAAAACAGTCATATTATTGGTCTTTTGATTGCTTCCTCCGGAGGTGACAGTCACTGTCTGGAGGATGAGTGCCTGCCAGGGTCAGTCCTGGCTCATGCCTGCTGACCTGAATCGTGACAGAGTCCTCCTTCGCTCTCGGACACGTGCCAGAGTGGACACCAAATTGTACGGCCATCCTAATTTTTAATGGATTATTATCTAGAAAGAAAAAAACAATGACATAATAAATAACTGTGATCTTAAAGAAAACTCTGCCACCCATTTCCTTCACTCTAACGGTCCTCACTCTTGGTGACAGCAACCAGCGAGTGTGCGGCCCTCAGCAATGTTCACCGAGAGGCACGCTAACCAGCCCAGACACTCACACTCTCTCTCTGTCTCCCTCTCACACACAGCCCACGTCCACATCTTTTTGGTGCTGTCTTTATACATTTTCCCAGACTCTCCCCCAAACAGGAATCAGCTCTTCTTTGCCAGTCAGCGCACACTTCCTCCAGTGCCAAAAATCAAAACTCACTTGCTCACTTTCTCTTCCTAATCCCACTTCATTCTGCCTCACTGGGCACAGCTCCTGAGACAAAAGTGTATCATTTAATGTGTATTATATCGATTTGCTCAGCAGTTGCTATAAACTGGATTAAATACAGATGAACAGTGATGAAAGACCCTGCCCGCATGCTGTGTACTTAAAACAATGCTGGCTGCTGGTGGCAGCCCCACTGTGCTCTGCCCACAGAGACCCAGGGACACCTGCAGCTGAGGTCACAACACCCCACCCTTCTGCTGAAAGGCCACTTGTCCTGCCTTAAAGGATATCATTAGCCTCATTTTTCTCATTTATTTTTGAGTTCTTTGACTTCTTGCAAACTTCTGTAAATATTCTTTAATTTTCTGTTATGGGATGAGAAACATCCTTGGTATACAAATACCAAGGTTGATTCTTGCTTGCACAGACTTTAAAATTTAGAAGAACTAAGGAAGCTGCAAAGTATGAGACAGAGAGTACCAGGAAGTAGCTACCAACTGCTATGAAGGCCCAAGAGAAGACCAGACCACTTCCATCAGGCGGAGATGATGAAACTAAAATTTGGCAGTGGGGAACATTGAAAGTGCCTTGAGGTTCTATAATAAGGTTACATAATGGCAGATTTGGTGAGGAGGAAGGACAGGGAATCCACCTGGGAATGGCATGAATAAAGTTATGGAGCTCAGAAGATGCAGAGTAGGATTAGAACAGAACAGCAACTCAAACCAGCAGAACGGCTATTTAGAGGCAAAATAAAGCGTGGCTTATCCAGGTAGATTTCTGATGTGCCTATCATCTCTGGGGAGATTAAACTAAGAAAGGAAAATGTATAACGTTGGCAGCATTTGTGTGCATGTAAGAGCACCTGTGATTTTAATAAAAGTGAATATTTACTAAATACTCATTTACGAAAGGCAGAGACTGAATGGCCTCCAACTGTACACACTTACACGATGGCCGCCTTCTCCTCGGGTAGAGAAGATCAGCCAGGAGCTCCAAAGAGCCTCGCTCTCTATCAAAGCTTTGAATTGCGTGTGCGTGAATCAGGGGCTGGAGGATTCCCAAACTCATACTCCTGTACAGTGTCCTAAGTTCACGTTTGGCAGCTGTGATCACGCTTCCCACCTCAGATCCAGCTGCCTTTGCAAACCAAGTGCTGGAGGGAAGGGGAGTGTGGAGAAGCGATGCCTTCCTCGAAGCCGGCACCCACCCTGGCTTCTGCCCGCAGTGCCAGGGTCTCACTTCCCCCACTCCAAGTCTCTCTCCGTCAGTTTGATTGATGCGCAGAACTGTGCACCTCCGTCCTCCCCAGGGAGGGAAGGGAAGGTAAAGTGCCATATTGCAGAGAGAAAAGTGGTTTTATACACATCATCTTAATTTTCGATGATGGAACAAGAAAAAAAGGAACAAGAATTCTAAGTAGCAGAGAAAGGTTCAAGGTTAATTTGATTGGCAATATATGAAATGCCACTTACCTCAGGCCATTTCAAATTGCCCCTCATTCTCTCCACAGTGAATGAAATGATTCTTTCCAAAGACAGGGGGATCAACTGATAATGGCTGCTGTTACATATTCATACAGCACTTCATATTCCGAAGCTTCCCTGGCAGGAATTCCTCCCACTCTCTGTTCACGGATGCCCTGTTAGGGAGGTAAGGCTGGCATGGAGTGAGCTTCCATAGGCACCCTCCGTGGACAGAGGAACAGAGACAGGACAGTACGGCAGGACGCCTGAAAGAGACCCCACCTGTGGCAGGAGACACCAGGCCTCCACCTCTGCCCCCCTGCCTGCTCCCCTCAGCGCATCCTGGGGGTGCACTTTCCAAAGATGTGGGACTTTATACATTTTTTTAAGGATGTGCTTTGTAAGCCTTGTTGTAATAACAAGGAGTACTTTTTTAGTACCAGAAAAGGGCTTAAAAATTTTTGTGGCTTAAAAAATTTTGTGTCTTAAAAAAATGCAAGACAATTCTTCTGTGTTGAGGATTATTTCCTCACCCTAAAGAAAGCAAGAAAGGAAGGGTTTCTTTAAAGGGATTTTAATAAAAGGAAAACAGAAAAAAATGCAACACGAGTTTTTAAACAGTTCAGTTCCTGAGCTGTGATACAACTAGCACACTCATCTTGAAGCATAATTCCCATGAAATTAAGCCTTGGTGGGGCACCTTGGCATATGCCTGCAATCTTAGCACTTGAGGAGGCCAAGGCAGGAGGATCACTTGAGGTCAAGAGTTTGAGACCAGCCTGAGCAATATAACAAGACCCTGTCTCAAAAAAAAAAAAAAAAAGGAAGGTTTTTTTTTTTTTTTTTAATTAGCCAGGCATGTTGCCTTCCCTGGAGGCTGAGGCAGGAGGATCACTTGGGCCCAGGAGCTGGGGGGTTGCAGTGAGCTACGGTGGTGCTACTGCACTCTGCCCACGGCACAAGAGTGAGACACTGCCAAAAGAAAGGAAAAGGAAGGGGGCTAAGTCCATTCCACAAACCCTCATTTTCTGTCTACTATGCACAATGCACAAGGCTGTCAGGTTTCATCTCCATACAACGCACTTCGGGTCACACAATAAAAGATATAGCCTGAGACGGAGTCTCAAAATACAAACCAGCAGAAGCTGAAAATAAACATCTGGGTGGCTGAGTGTGTGCCCACTCACCTCCACGGAGCAGCATAAAGCTGAGGATTGCGGCCGCAAACCCATTAGCCTCACATGTTTAAACCGTGATCTCTCTCCTGTTCTCTCCCCCCAGTTATTTAGTGACACGGCCAGTTGCTGAACTGCTCCCCATGATTCACTCCATTCCCTTCAAGGTCAGCGATTGCCTGAGCGTGATGACACCGCTCAAGGTAACGCACCACTCAGATAAACCTTGAAATGTTGACCTATCATTAAGCTCAGTGTAATTAAAAGGTGTGCCTGTGCCCGAGCCAACAGAGGCTGAACCTGACGTCTCTCAACCTTCCTAGGACATCTGTCTGCGAATTATCTTCACAGGCTTGTAGTTCGGAGCTATTTTTACAAACCACTAAGAACTTCATGAAATTAACAACAGCAAACAAACTTGACCTGAATTTTTCGAATTAACTGAATAAGAACTGTTGATTTAAAAGTAGAAAGAAAGGGACTTTCTGTTTATATCCTGCTAGAGAATGTGAGGTAAATTCAAATCCCTTAGGAGTCAACTACTGCCCTGTCTGTGGAGTCCGTCTTTGACATGCAGTGGCATTTCTGGAAGAACTGTTCCTTAGAGTTGCTCTGACCACAACTGTTTTGAGGTCGATTTTTATTACTAATGAAATTGGTGCTCACACTCACACACACACACACACACACACACACACACGTATATATAAGCACATGATGGAGAGAGACATTTCCACTGACACTACTCCAGAATAGTCCCACCACCCTCCCTCTAAGCATTTCTTCTATTTTTGTCCCACAGAGAACTCAAGGATATGGTTTCAGAAACAGAAAGAAAAATTTTGACTCTAAGAGAATAGTTCATTCAGCCAAGCTCAGCAGTAAATCACATTGAAATGGTTGAACCTATACAAGGAAGCGTGCTTAAGAACCAGGAATGTGTCTCAGTAAAAGAAAATTCCTTCTGAGAAACACCTGTCTAGGGGCTTAATGCTTCGAAATATCAGAGTAACTGAAAAGCTCGTGTCACCCAGAATGGTGAGGCCAGAAGTGAATGAGCAGACAGACCCCCATTCTGAGAGGAGGTCTTGCCCAGGTGGTGTGTGCTCTGCTAACATTCCCATCAGAGGGAGACCAGGAAAGAAGTCGAGTCACAGTTATCAAATCATTCCTTAATCTCCAAGGCATGAGTTCAGTTGTCACAGTATTGTTATCTTCCTGGCTCTTCTCCAAACTTTAAAATACTGCTGCTCATCTGTAAAATGAAGACCATTCTAGCTACCTCCTGGGATAGCTGTGAGGGGGCAGTGAGTGTGAAGCTCAGCACCACGGCTGGCGTGCAGGGAACTCCTGACAAGCGAATGCTGCTGCTGTTACTGTCACGTCCCACACGTGTTATTGTTCACCCTTCAGTATTTAGGCGTGCATTGATTTTATTGGTGAAGATGTATATTTGGCCACCGTTCTTTTCTTCCCTGTATCAAGAGTATGTGTTGGACTACTCCGAGATGCAGGCGCTGTGCTAGGCTGAAAGATTGAAATCCCAGGGCATCTGAGTCAGCAGCAGCAGGCACAAAGTTCACTGTGGATACAGAAGGACAAACGCCACAGGAATTCATTTATATGAAGAATCTAAAATAGTCAAAGTCGCAGAAATAGAAAGTAGAATGGCCGTTGCCAGAAACTGCAGGGAGGGGAATGGGGAGCTGCTGTTCCCGGGTGTAAAGTTTCAGCAGGTGAAAAGTCGAGCACTGCTGCTAGACAAGCACAAAGAGGAGGAAGTTCTAGAGCACTGTCACACCACACTGTACCCATAGGTAACAGACTGTATTGCACACTTAAAATATTTGTGAAGAAGGTGGAGCTCATGCTAAATATTCTTACCCAACAAAATAAATATAGTAGAACCTCTAAAGTTGGCACCCTCCCTACGCTGACCACCTCCTTAGCTTTACCTAATTTTCATAGGCCAGACATGCACCACATGTATACATCAGCATGGTGGGTCTAGGTCCTTATGTTGACCACCTGGGTATGTTGACCAGTTTGCTCTAGTCTCTTGAGCGGTCAACTTCCAGAGGTCCTACTGTACTTTAAAAAACAAAAAAAGGTAAATTGTGGCTGATAGGTTTCCGGGACCAAAGAACAGCCTGGGAGGTGTCAACCCACAACCTCAGAGGCCTTACTGGTCCAACTTCCAGACAAAGATGGTTATTGGTCACGATACAAATAAACGAAATTCTCAGTTTATCAAGCCTAATTGAGTAAGGTCTCTCTCAAAGGATCAGTTGTACTCCGTAAATATAAGCCAAAGAGGAATGTAAGCAGTTAATGTGGGAGAAGCTGGAAGCATCTGAAAGGCAAGAAGGTAAAACTGAAAACTCACATAATGGAAAGAGGGACTGGGGCCGTGCTGAGCCCTTCGGACTGGTGGCTCCCCTGCTGGGGAAGGTCTCTGAACACAGAAGTGTGGTCTTCCTGCCCAGTCCTGGGTCTCCTCCTTAGGACCCACTTTTCATACCCATGCTGCTCCCGGAGTCCTACAAAGCACGTTTGTCTCAAACACATGCAGGCATGCAGCCTTGCTAAGGCTTCCAAGTACACACGCACGTTCTAGATGATGAAGCAGCACCAGTATTAGCTCCAGCGGACACATCAGCCTTAAGAGAAAAATTACATCTCTGACTTTACCTTCCAAATGCAAGCAATGCAGCCTAATTTTGTGTTCCTTTATGTTAATCCAAATTTTTTTTAATAATTTAAAAATTTTTTTAAATACAAGAAAAGAAAAAAATGCCTGATTAGCTTTTGTGGTCTTTAAGACAGTTCTTTTCCCCTGCCCTTCAGTCATCCTTACTGATATCATTCCCTAAAACAGCCCAATTTTATCCACAATAGGATGTTGTTATGTGCAGACATGTTTTTCTTATAATTATTCATTACATTTTAGAATATTTTTGCTGTTTTTATGGCCACAGTAACCTTCTCAGTCTCTCATGGTTACATTTTGCACATTGGTACCAGTTTAAAATCTATTGAACCACCGCAGCAGTGCATAACAAACACCCGCTCTCCATTTAGATTTCTTTGTGTGAATCGTCGTTTGAACATACAACATACGTTTTTCAATTTCCTTCTTCACCAGCATTATCGCTAGCTTTTTCATTTAGACACCGCTTTTATAAGTACTCAAAAAAACCAGAGCAATATCAAAGCAGGAGCTATTTATGAAATGGAAATGTTACCAACAATGTGAGGACGAAAGATAATTGTGAGTGGTGTGACCGTGTACGTTCCAGGCTAACAGCCAGGCACTTTACAGGCATTATCTCATTTAATCTTCAGAAACAATCTTGTGAGGTGCTGGTATCATCGTCCCATTTTACAGAATAGACACTGAGGGGGGAGACGTAAGTAATTTGACCAAGATCAAGAAGAGAGAAAATCCAAATCCCATCTGGGTAGCTCTGGGACCCAGACTCTCAAGCCTTCCACTAACATTAATGCTCTTGTACGCATATGCTTTGGTTCAAAATCCTTTTCAGTGCTGAACTACCAAACAAAACTCGCACACATGGAATAAAAAGATCTGGGCACTTTTAAACACCTTTAAGTTTTCATTTCTTTTCTTTCAGCGTACCCCATTGTGATTACCTTGGTCATCAATCACACTTGGAATGCAGTAAAAGGGGTGCCAACACCAATGATGCCCACACAGCACGTGCAGCCACAGTAAAGATTCACAGAAAACAGAATAACACGAGAGTAAAGTCTAACAGCCCTCCCCGGAGGCCCTGCCCACAGAAATCAGCCACACACCACAGAACTTCATATTTCCACCCACAGTAAAAATTTCCAACTCTAAAATGTTATTATGGACTTCATAGACCAATCTGTGTAAGGTCATATTTGCATAAGTCAAGTGCTCCACAGTCTGTCCAGCGCCTCTACCCAACGCAGGATTAAGTCGCCATTGCAGGCTCTAATTAACCTTCCAAATTGGCCTAAACCCCAGCCAGCGTTCACTTAAAGCAGAGGGGCTGGAATACGGAAGCTGCAGTCAACCTCCTCAACATGCAAAAGTCGCCCAAGCTCTGAAATCATGGGAGAGAGAAAGACTGTTCCACTCACCGATGTCCCTTATTTAATAAGATAAGCAAGGGAAACTCAGTGTGTGTGTTGGAATAATGAGATTCCAAAGTACCGTGCATGGCGATATCCCCAGATCGTCATCAACATGACACAGGTGCAGTTCAGACCAGGGGCTTCCAAACTGAATTTCTGGGAGTCCTGGATTCTCGCCTCAGAGCTTCCTTAGAAATGAGGAGGCTCCCTCAGTGTGGCTGCGGGTCCCAGTTCTCCTTCGACCAGGTGACTCCACTTTTACCTGTCAGGCGAGCTGGGATTTCAGCTTTCCTTTGATTGGAAAGAGTACCAGATGCTAAATACGAAGTTAGAATGCCACTAATTCAGGGCAACTTCTACCTCTTACCTACCTGAGGATGGTAAGGATGTGAGATTTAGTGTCTTGCCCAATGAATCAATGCTAGACTGTGGCCAAACCTAGGCCAGAACCCAAGTATATCCAGCTTTGTGACCCAGTGCCCACCACCACCCAGAGCCTCCATCCACTGTGTCTTTTGCTTCTTTCTACTCCCATCCTGGGAGGTCCATTATTACTTTTTCCAATTTTGGTAAATACTTAAGTGTATCAAGTACACAGGTGATTCTTGCATCAAACCTTTAAAAGGCAGGCAGACCCAGGAGCTGTGTAAGCCATGTGGTTCCGGAAGCAGGGCTGCCTTTGGTGAACTACACCTGCTTCTAAATGCTACGCTCACAGAGCCTGAGCGTGCGCACAGGAGCTTGTCCGGCTCACCTCCTTTACAGGTTACGCTACATGAGCCCGAGGTCTGACTGGGAACAGGCGTGTATTTTATCTCAATGTAGAAATTAGCCCTTCTGTGAAAAGGTGGGAAATCATTTTCCTGTGGGAACGTAGAATGTTACAGTTCTAGGGATTACCCAGTCCAACCCTCTCCATCTACAAGAGAGAAAGCTGAGACCAGAGATGTGAAATGATGTCAGAGGTTGTTAGTGCCTAAGCCGAGGCTGGTGCCCACCTGGGGCTTCCCTACCACACAGTCCCATTGTGTGCAGTCGAGCCCAGTGAGTTGAACAGGCCTGAGCATTCTTGCAGATGTCAATGGCGCCTCGTAGCTATGTTCATCACCTCGCCTAGGAAGACTCAGCAGCTCAAAGCAAAGTGATGTAGTTAGTTGTCCGAGTACCCCCACGTGCCTCTGGAGACCTTGGCTTTACCTTCTGTTGAATTCTCCTGCCCTCCTTCTTAGTCCATATATACATATCACAACCTGGTGAGGTTTACTTTATTTATTTAATTAAATGTATTTGTTAATTTAGTGCATTTTTGCATTTAATGCATTTTTTTAATTTGTTTGTTCAATGCCTTTCTCGCCCATGAAAATATAAGTTCCCTGAGGGCAGTGGCTAGTTTTTTCTTGTGTAACGATATTTCTCACCTTTGCTCACTATCCAGACGTAAGCAAAGGTTGAATGAATGAGCAGAGTAGATGAATGAATTGAATGAATCTCACCTCCTGAGAGCACTTCTATGACTACACTTGTTACGTGATGTTTAAATCACACACTTACTTTTTTGTCTCCTTTCACAAACTAGGAATATCCTGAAAATAGTACCTGTGCCTTACAGTGTTAGCAAAACCTAGCTAATGCCTTATTAAGGCAAGTAAGGCAGGGAATAAATAACTAATTTCTCCATTAATTAACAAAATATAATGATGAAATAGGTTTTCAAACATACACAGTTATTGATTACCTGATTGGCTGGCTGGCTGACTGATAAAACACCATAAAAATCAAATATTTTGGGTGATATTTTTATGGAGTTATCTACCATCACAAAAACCTAGGTGGTTTTTTTTTGTTTTGTTTTGTTTTGTTTTGTTTTTGCAGTTTTTTGGCCAGGGTTGCTTTTGAACCCACCACCTCCAGCATATGAGGCTGGCACCCTACTCCTTTGAGCCACAGGCACCACCCAGAAACCTAGTTTTTAATAAAAACTTGTAAAAATGTTTATCTCCAGTAGGATTCCTCTGAATTTTATCCTTCTCTCCTTTTTTCTTCTCTCCACTTTGTGGAATACATTTTACTTTTGTTCAGGACACTGTACCAAGGTAAACCATTTGGGAGCAGGTTAAAGCAGGTTTCCTCCAGATATGTCACTTCAAGTTCATTGATTCATAATTTAAAAAAACCAAAAAGGTACCAAAGTTCAGGGTAACCACTTATGACTGTGAGCATCACAGCATGTAATAAAATAGTCACAGAGCTACTGTTTATTGGATCTGAGAAGGTCGTTGGGAGTATGGGTCAAGGCTAAGTGCCTAAGTGCATCATGGGCGATGCCTTGAATTTATCTGCACCTTTAAGATCATCTTTGCAAAGCAATGACAGCTGTGGCAATCAACACACACGCTCACATCCATCTTTCCCACTAACATGCGGGTTTCACATTTGAAATTCTACAAGGTCTGTTCTGCAAAACAGAAACATAGCAGAGATCCTTTCTCAATAACTATTGAGGAATATAAAGCAACAGGAATTAGTTTTTTATCTTTCAACCATATCCCAAGTGGAATGAAAAAAATCTGCTTTATTGGCAACTGGTGTGTATATGGAGCTATGAGTGAATATTTACTCAATCTGCTATTAACCTTGTGCTCAGAGGAAAGAAAACACTGATGCACAATTGAAATCTAACACTGGTTTCAAACATTTCAGAGGGAGAGAGACGGAGAGTGAGAAAGAAAGGGTTCAGGGAAGAGAGAGAGGGAGGGAGGGAGAGAGGGAGAGGGAGAAAAAATGAGAAGAAAGAGGGGGGAGAGAAGGAGAGAGAGGGAGAGAGGGAGGAGAAGGGAGAGGGAGGAAGGGGAGGGGAGAAGAGAGAGGGAGGAGGAGGGGGAGAGGAAGGGTGGGAGAGGGAGGAGGGAGAGAGGGAGGGAGGGAGGGAGAGTTAGGAAAAGGGAGGGAGAGGGATGGAGGCAGAGAGAGTATGTAGGGGAGAGGGGGCAAGGAAACCGTAACAGCAATTTCATTTAAACTTCTTCTCTCTACAAATGATAATAACAAAGATGAGGAAAGAGCAAGAGAGAATGAGAGCCAGTGCCATTCTCTGTGCAATACAATGTCGCTCAGCTCCCATCACCTCTGGACCTCAGAGCTTCCCATATTACAGAGAGGAGGCCGAGGGATCATGTTAGCATCTGTCAATAATAGTCACACATGTAGCACACCTGGGGAACTCTGAAGTATCTGAAGTCCTATACGAGCATCTTGGGACAAGTGAAATTTGGGTCATTCCTTTTAAACGGCTCTCTTTGTACTCACAACCTAGGGAGGCCTGAGGAATCTCAGGAGATGCATGTATAAATGTGTGTGTGTAAAACTTAAGTGACCATAAGCATACGTGAACCAGGATCTACAACCCACACAGTCGAGTGCAGACAGCATTTTAACAAACTTTGTTGTCTGTACACATAGTGTGCTGTTCTGAGTATTGTATGGGATTAAAAAGAAGCTGTGATTAAAAAGAAGCTTTGAACATAATGTATTACTGAACACTCACATATAACAACCCCTCCCAACTTCTTCTTAGATGTAATTAGTTAGATTTCTGGCAACTCCAGACCTTCAAGTCACTGCCGTCAACCTAATGAGTGAGTTTATAAGTCCTGTAAATTGCAAAGAAAACTGTTGCCAAGAATTTTTTACACTTTACTCTAAAGGATAAAAAAATGGAATCATCCTGGAGTCAGAGGCCATGGGTTTAGCGTGATGTATAAATTTAAGGTTATTGATCTGAAGTTTAGTTACCTGTACTTTCCTGGTAACAAACAGCATAAAACATGACAAATGACATCAAGGAACAAGACCAAAGGAACAAAACACTGCACCAATCCTGTGTCCTTGATTGAGGTTACCAGACTGAGGCACCTCTGTGACCCTGAGGGCTCATGAACATCAAAACATGTCAGTTCAACGTCTGACATTCAACTCCTGTCTCCGGGTCATCAAAAGGGGGCCTGCTGGGTTCTGTCTCTTACAGTAACCGACAAGTACGCAGACACACCACATGTAGGAGTCCCAGAGTTTTGTTTTTAACATGTTCAACTAATTATTTTCAGGGCTAACGCACTGGAATATCCCTTCCAAAGCTATAGTTTAGAGACTTCAGATATCTGCCCAGGGTGAAACAAGTTACAGATAAAACCAAAATGAGATTTCAGATTCTGACTCCTCACTGTGATAGGAAAAGAAAATTCAATGGAACCTAAAAAATATTTCCACTTCCAGCCTCACATTTCACAGGTGAAACCATTGAGATATGGAGAGATAAGTGACTTGCCCAAGGTCACAATTCAGTGATGAGTAGAACTGGGACAAGAACACAGGTCTCACAGATTCGAGTATTATATTCTTTCCATCAAAATGTGCTGCCTCTTTGCTAAGACAGTTTAATGGGACTTGCATCCCACAAACTAAAAACTGTCTCTCCGTCTCAATTTCACAATAGATGTGCTATTTGAAGTAGTTCCAGCTCCTGGTTGCCTTCCTCTAAGTAAAAGTGAAGAAATTGGCAAGATTAACTCACAATAAGCAAACGTATAGCTTTCAATGCCTGAAGCAGATATTTTAAGCAACTGTTGCTACATATGTTTCAATTTAACAGATTTAATGGAGGGAAATTATATCTTACCCTTAATTGGTGAGATCAAGAATGATCCCACTTCTTACCAGGAGTGGGAGACGAGCTTATGCCCATCTCCCTTTCAATGTTTCAAACATTTATGAAGAACTTACTCTGTGAGGACTCTGCTGACACTTCAAGTCCACAAAATCCCTAAATGTAAACGCTCAGAGTCTCAGAAAGGTGACTTGGAGTCTTCTAACGGTGCCTGTGAAGTTTAATAATTGGGAGGCGGACACCAAATCTCATTTATTGCTGCTTTAAATGAAATAGATCACAGTTAATAAAAATCCTGCAAATTAAAGTAACCCAGCAGTCTTAACCAGCAATTAAAATGACTCTTTTTTTCTTCTGTAAAAGGTGAAGCCATATGTTAGAGCAGGTTTTTTTGTCACAGACAAGATAAATGAGCAGTTTGGCTCTGCGGGGAATAATTCCAGTTCATATTGAAGGATCAGTTTCAGTATCAAAATCACATTCTCTCAAAATCAGGATCCTGGATACCAACTACCTGAAGACATCTGGGCTCAAAAGCAACCCCGTAAAAACACATCACAAAGCATGATGTGCTTCTCTCCTTCCTCCCCAAACACCCAGAGCACAAAAGGGGGGAACTGAGAGTCCAACACTATCAAAGTTGTCCTCAAAACCTAAATTCCAGCAAAAGCTTAACCTGAGTCCTGCCTTCCTAGCCACTATTAGGGAGGTACTCCACATGTTACGACAGTTTGTTGGACCTGGGAGCAGAAAAAGGAATGGCCTCATCTAACCCAGATCCAGGGTCTGATTATGTGTTGCAAGGAATATAGAGTCCTGGGAAATGACAGTCATCTTCCAGCAGAGAAGAAAGTGGGGGTCACTGGCCAGGCACAGTGGCTCACACCCATAATCCTAGCACTCTGCAAGGCCAGGGCAGGTGGAT
This sequence comes from Galagoides demidoff, assembly GCA_963574575.1. NCBI lineage: Eukaryota > Metazoa > Chordata > Mammalia > Primates > Galagidae > Galagoides > Galagoides demidoff. Next base: position 27,939 of record CAUYQV010109508.1, read on the forward strand.
TGCTTGAGTTCAGGAGTTCAAGACCAGCCTGAGCAAGAGTAAGACCTCATCTCTCTTTAAAATAGAAAAACTAGCCAGACATGGTGCTGCACACCCATAACCCCAGCTGCTGGAGATACTGAGGCAAGAGGATTGCTCAAGCCCCAGAGTTTGAGGTTGCTGTGAGCTGTGACACATGGCACTCCACCCAGGGTGATAGAGTGAGAATCTGTCTAAAAAAAAAAAAAGAAAGAAAGAAAGAAAGAAAGAAAGAAAGAAAGAAAGAAAGAGAGAGGGAGGAAAAGAAAGAAAGGAAGAAAGAAAGAAAGAAAGAAAGAAAGAAAGAAAGAAAGAAAGAAAGAAAGAAAGAAAGAAAGAAAGAAAGAGAAAGAAAGAGGAAAGAGAGAGAGAAAGAAAGAAAGAAAGACAGGCAGCCAGCCAAAATGCCGGGTACCAGGTGCACATTGTATTACTATTACTACATATACTATCTAAGTGCTTACACCTTGCAAGCTTGGCTGTTTGGACCACTTTCTCCCAAGGGGCTTGACTTGCCTCCAGGTCTTCACTTCTTCACTTGTGCAGGTGGGAATGGGAGTCAGCTATTGGTAGGAATGGACGCCTGATGGAAAGACAGAAAAGGATTGCTGGTATCAGAAGACAGAAGGAAAAGTAGGAAGAAAGAAAAAAAGATTGATAAATAGATTAGATGGGCTTATACACATGTACTTATATCAAAATGGCTGTAAAAATGGGATGGGTAGATGGTTGGATCATGGAATTATCAGTCAGGAAAAAGAAGGGAAGACACTCTCTGCAGACACCTGCTTTGCTCTGGACAGTGAACTTGGAGCTTCCTATGCGTTTCAGCCATCTGTGATGGACAAGGCGATTTTGCCTGTTTTACACATGAACTATTGACATGAACATAAATAAACAATCAACACAATAACACATCAGAGTTTTCCACTGGTTTTCTATTACCTCATACTGCTTTTCAGTCAAGGTCATGCCAAAAACTGGAAGACACTAATTTAGAGAATGCAAGTCATGTTAGTGCATAATTATAAACTACCCTCGAGTCTCCTCAGCCTTTCTACTGAGAGCCGGGATAAAAAGGGCGAGAGAAAAGGTGATGCTTCCCCATGCCTTCTCCATCTGGCAGCGAGCAGGTCAGAGGCACATCTCTGTTCAACTCTGTCTCTCACCACCTCTGTTTCCACATTCTCCAAGGCCCCCATGTCCCCACCTACCAGCCTTTTTTTTTCTTTACTCCAGCCATTCTCATGCTTTTAATGATTAGACAACTTGCCTAGGTTTTTGCTACAATGCAGATTCTGGTTTAGAAGTTCTAGAATCTGAGTTTCAACAGTTTTCACAAGCTTTCAGGTGATGTCAATGATTCTGGTTCAAAGACCACACTCTGAGTAACTAAACTCCATTTTATACCCCCTTGTTAGCAAAAAAATCAAACCTTTCTAGACATGAAAGGATATTTAGCATCATTCTTCTGGGTGGTAAGAACACTTAGTAACACAATAAGAAAAAATCTGGCCTGAACATCGGAGATGAGGGCTACATGTACATTTCAAGGAAGAGCAAGTGTAAGTTACAGACCCACCCACCTCTGCCCATCTCCAAATTACCCAGATGCAGCTGTACGTCAGTAAAGGCGAGAGCTGCATGGTGAAGACTAGATGCCATCTTGATGCTATTTAAATATATATTTACTTCTGACTTGTGATCTTTCACCCATTTCATTTTCTCTGAGAGATTATTCAGGTCACTTTTTAAATGTGTTTCGATGTTTCTAGGGCAGCAACTCATTATAAAAATGTCCACAGCAGATACAATCTTGCTTCAGCACAGCACTATTTTAGAGCTGCCAGACACAGAAATCGGCATGCGGATATTGTACCATAAACATTAATTTAGTATTATGTGGAAGGTTGATTGATTAATAAATACATAAGCCAGGAAGCCTAATTTAACTCCTAATTTACTTTTTTTTTTTTTTTTACTTCACAGAGAGGGAAAAATTAATCTAGAAGTGTTGATTGATTGAGAGTTTTAGTCTCATCTAGACAGCAATAGAAAATGACTATGAACCTGGGACTTCACAAACTGCATCATTTGCAAAATAAACCTGATCAACAAATTTCATCACACAGTGATTGATGGTCAGAGAGAAAAGGCTGTGGAGATTGCAGAGGAGAAGAATATATAAAAGTCTGAGGAAGCAGCTCGCCATGCAGAGTGGATAAAGAAGAAAGAAGTGGTAAATATTTTCAGCTCAGAGGTGGACACAAATGAAAGAAAATGCACTGGAAATTTTAAAAATTAATGAGCATTACAGCACTCCAGTAGACTAGCAAATTAGAATTAGTACATTGCATTCCTGATAATGTACAGAGTATAAACTTGAGTTTGCTCCAAAGACCACATGATATAAAGAACCAACTTCCAACTTACACTCTTGCTATGATTTAAAGGTCACATTTCAAACCAAATGTTCTGTATCCAGATTTGGATAGGGTTGAATTTTTTTTTTTCTAAAAACAAGGGACACATACTCATTGTTCTCTCTGAAAAGTAGCAATTAAGTGGAGGGAGGCAATTACTTATAAATTAGACCTGCGTCTCCTTCCTGTGAGTCTGCTTTTCCTCTCCAGCTTGTATTTACACGGTGATGATCAAGGTCAGGTTCTAAGCCCTGATCCTCAGAAAGCTGACATCTGAATCATCAGTACTGTTAGCATTTAATGTGTCCATGGAAGAAAAATAGGGAAGCAAGGAAAGAAGATAAGATTTGAGGACCTGCTATAGGAAGAACTATTAAATATCCTACCAGAAATTCTAATCAAAGGTTTGTGTCAACTCTTTGTCTTATTAACCCAATTCTACAAATGAGAAAATGGGAGATTAGGGATGTTAAAAAGACAGCTCACTGCTGCAACAGCTACCAAGCGGCAGAACCTCATTTATGTCTGACTCTGTGTTGTGTGATCTTCCTACAGAATCCGTCGGAATGACCGGGAGAGCTTGGGAAAGCAGACTTCTGAGCCCTATGCCAGAGTTTCTGATTCAGTCAGCATATTGGTTTCCTATTGCTGCTGTAACTAATTGCCACAAAGTTAGTGGCTTTTTTTTTTTAAAAAAGCCCCCAAAATTGTTATCTCACAGTTCTGAAGTTCAAAAGTCAAGGTCCAGCTCAGCTCAGGTGTGCCCTGCCTAGTGTCTCATGAGGTTGAAATTCAGGCATCAGTGAACCCGAAGGCTCCAGGGAAGAACCTGCTCTCAAGTCCATCCAGGCTGCTGCCTGAATTCAGTTCCTTGTGGTTACAGGACTGAGGTTCCTCTTCCCTTGAAGGCTGCCCATTAAGGGCTAGTCTCTA
>CAUYQV010109509.1:0-17339 GCA_963574575.1 Galagoides demidoff
GATGTCATTATATCCAATTGATTGATAGTGTTATTAATTTCAAACATGTCCTTACTGATTTTCTGCCTGATAAAGCTGTTTCTTTTTTTTCCCATGAAGTGTGATTTTATTTTTAATTATTTTAGGTTGTGATCCCCCAGAGTGTTAAAATTTGTGTATATCTCTTCTATTTAATCCTTTTAATGAGCTGGTGAAAGTGCCATTACCAATCACATAGTAATTCTACAGTTTTATGTGTTTTTGAAGAGCTGTTTAAAAACAATCTAAATTATAACTTATCTGATTTTGGTAGTAAATAATTCAAAAGTTTAATTTGTTATTTCTTGTCACTTTGACTTTTAAAAGCATCTAACCTTATGGATTGTCTACAAAATGTGAGAAGTGTTATTTATTTGATACTACTCAAAACCACACTAAAATGCCTTTCCATAAATAAAAGGAGCATGTTAGTAGACACAGGGAATTAGAATGGCATAATGAAGACCAAAAATGTAAAGTAAATATTGCTACTTTATCATTAGCCCTGGTCATTTGCAAGATAATAAATATAAATTAAAAGAGCAGAGAGTCTTACTTGGTTTTGAGACAGTGAAGGGATTTTCCTGATATTTAAATATATTAACATAACCAGTTATGTAAACCTTAAATAAAATACATATAATAGCTTTTGAGATGGCAATTTACCATCTTTGTGAAAAGTTGGACATTATTAATTAAATCTAATCATGTCTTTAGAAGGGAAAAACAATGATAGCATCTACTGAATTGGAATTGCTACCAAAATTAGCAAAAAAGATCATATTATTCATTAACCACAAGCCAGTCTTAGTCGAACCAGGACTGTCCAACAACAACAAAAAAATATTCTGTGGCTCATTCATAATCTAAATTCTGGTGTATGAGATCAATTAAAATATGGTACACAGAAATAAGGCAGTGGCTAGTTATCACTCATTAGTAGCTTTTTTTTTTTTTTTTTTTGTGGCCACAGCTGGGTTTGAATCCCCCACCTCTGGCAGATGGGGCTGGTGCCCCAATTCTTTGAGCCACAGGCACCACCACTTTAGTAACTTTTTTGAGATAAGCTATCAAACCTGCCTTTTCTGCCTTCTTAATGCCAGAGAAGATCATTTTTATTCCAGGGATGTATTTCTTGGGAATCTCCATATCCTCCATCAGTGTGACCTCTCCCCAGCTGATGCTTTTGTTCTTCTTGGCATTTGTGTGAAAGAATCCAGTGACCTGACCTGTCTTTCACCCAAAGAGCCCGTGGTATTTGGTCCAGTCTTGTGCTTGCTTTCCTTTCCACAGTGTGGCCCTGGGCACACTTCTGAACAAAAATCTTCTTGGCTTTCTCAACATCACTCATAGGTAATTCTCTCCTTGTTTGCTGATGACATGCAGGTTCCCCCTCTGAAACCAGGTGTCCTGCTCTCTATATCTATTTCTGCTGGAGGGCTATTGAAATCTCCTAACCATAATTGTGGATTCATCTACTTCTCCTTGTAGTTCTATCAGTTTTTGCCTGACATAGTTTAAAGCTGTGTGGTTAGGTGCATACACGTTAAGGATTGTTATGTCTTTTTGGAGAATTAACTCCTCTGTTATTATGTAATGCCATTCTTAAGGCTTTACATAATGCACTGTTAATACAGTGTTACATAAACTCTGTTAACTTTTCTTGCTTTGAAGTCTGTTCTGTCTGAAATTATTATGACAATTCCTACTTTCTGTTGTTGAATATTGGCATGGGATACTTTTTGTCATCCATTTACATTTAATCTGTATATGTATTCATATTTAGAGTGGGTTTCCTTTATAGAACATATAGTCAGTCTTCACATTTTGATCTTGCAAAGCAGTTTTACTGGCAACATTTTTTTTTTCGTTTTAGAAGGATATTTTTGTGGATACAGAATTCTAGGCTGGTGAGTTTTTTCTCCTAAAGCTAAATGTTTCACTATACTCTCATCTGGCTTGCATGGTTTTGAAGAAAAGTTAGATATAATTCCTAAGTTTGTTCTTCTATGAGAAAGTTGATCCCCCCACTCCAGCTTCCTACAATTTTTTTTTTCCTTTATCTTTGAGTGTTCTATAATATAAGAATAAAATGCCAGGTATAGTTTTTTTAAATTTTTTTTTTCCTCTTGCATTTAACCTTCTTGGTATTATCTGAGCTTCCAGGATCTGTGGTTTGGTGTCTAATATTAATCTAAAGACATTGTCGATCATTATTCTTTCAAATATTGCTTACACTTTTTGCGTGCTTGCCTGTCCTTCTGGGTAGTCATTACATATATAGTATAAATCCTGTAGTGTTTCCACCATCCTTGGATATTCCGCTTAGTCTTTTTTTCCTTCGGTCTTTGTTCTCTTTGCTTTTCCATTTTGAAAGTTTCTATTGCTCTATCCCCAAGCTCAGACAGCCTTTCCTCATCCCCATACAGTCTACCAATAAGTCTTTCAAAGACTTTATTTATTTCCACTGCTATGTTTTTTGTCTCCAGATCTTCCTTATGATTTTCATCTCTCTGCTTATACTGCCCAACTGTTCTCATGTGTTATCTACTTTATTCTTTAGAGGCCTTAGCATAGATATCACTGTTATTTTAAATTCCCAGTCTGATGATTTCAATTTCCTAGCCATGACGGTTCTAAATCTTGCTCTGTCTATTCAAATATATTTTTTGCCTTTTAGTATGGTTTGTAATATTTTCCGGATATACAGACATAAAATAATGGATAAAAAGTACTGCTATAAATAGGATTTTAGTAATGTGGTGGTGAGATGTGGGGGGGAAGGGAAGTATTTTAATGTGTTATCAATAGGTCTCAATTTTTTAGTGAGCTTCTATTTCTGGACTGTGAACTTCACAAATGCTACTTAGTCCTCTGCCCTCCTCCTTTTAGGTGGGAGAGGATGGCTAGAGTGAGCTATTTTTGGAATTTTCCCTTCTCTACCGTGGAAGGCTAGAGCTGGATGCCTTAAGCTGGTTTGGCTTTCATAAAGCCCCAGCAGAGCACAGTTAAAATAGTGCAGACCTTGTTAAAAAAGAACAGAGTGGCTAGGAGTAATTAAAAATTCTTGTTTTCTTCCCTCCCATTCCAGAAACACATGGGATTTTTCTCTGATATTTACTATGAAAACCTGGTTGAGCTCTTAAAGGTAAAAATCACAAAAGTATGGGGTTCCTCCTATGACTAAGTCCTCCTTTATTTATTTTTAACCCTCAAATTTGTTCACACTAAGCCTCCTGTAATTCATCAATTGCACCTCAGACTTCTCTCCCCTGGCTCTGTTTCCCAAGGCGGTTTCCACCTGTAACTCTGTTCCATTAAGCTATGCCTCCCTGTATTTTACCACTTGTTTCTCCAATCTTGGGGCAGCCGTTTGCTCTGTGTTCTCATCTCTCTTACAGACCTAACAGGAGGTGTGGATTTTTCTGTCTAGCTTTATACTCATTGTTAGGATGGAGTTATGACTTCTACCCTCCTTACAGATGGAACTGGAATCCAGAGGTTTGCTTTCCCAGGACTTTTACAGTTCCAGATCTTATGAGTAAGCCTTTAATCCATTTAGAGTTCTTTGTGTGTGTGTACAGCATAAGATAGGGGGTCACTTTCATTCACATGTGGATATATCCAGTTTTCCCAGAAGCATGTGTTGAAGAGACAATATTTTCTCCATTATACTTTTTTAGCAGTATAAAAGCCAAAGATCAGTTGCTGTATATGTGTGGGTGGACTTCTAGGCTCTTTATTCTGTTTCATCAGTCTGGATCTCTATATTTGTGTAAGTACTATACTGTTTTAATTACTATAGCTTTGTAATATACTTTGAAATCTTTGGGTGTTTTGGGTCTTTTGTGGTTCTACATGAACTATAGGGATTTTTTTTTCATTGCTGTAAATAACACCATTGGCATTTTGATGGGCATATTGTTAAATCTATAGATCATTTTGAGTAGTATGGACAATTAACAATATTAAGTCTTGCAACTCATAAACTAAAGAAATCTTTTCATTTATTTGTGGGCTTTTTTTTTAAATTTCTATCCTCATTTTCCTAGTTTTCAGTTTGTAAGTCTTTCATCTCCTTGGTTAAGTTTGTCTGTAAGTAATTTTTCCCCTTTTGATACTATTTTAAATGGGATTATTTTCTTAATTTCCTTTTCAATAATATATATAATTGTTAATATAGAGATTAACAATTCTATAATCATTGTTAGATTATAGAAATACAGTTTTTTTAATGTTGACATTACATATTGCAACTTTACTGAATTCACTCATTAATTCTAACAATTTAGGGAAAATTCTTCTTGCCATTGATTTTGGCAGTGACAAAAAGCAGAGACAACAAAACTTTCGCATAACAAAAGAAACCCTCAAAAATAATGAAAAGGTGACCTATGAAATGGGAGAAAATATTTTTAACTATATATAATAAAAGACCAATATCCAAAATGTATAAGAAACTTCCACAACTCACTAGCTAAACCAGAAATAACCTAGGTAAAAATTGAACAAAAGATTTACATAGACATTCCTCCAAAAAGACTTATGAATGGCTACAAGGTGTTTAAAAAAGTGCTCAACATCATTAATCATCAAAGAAATCAAAATCAAATTATGATATCATTTCACATCTGTAGTGAGAGATAGAACAAGTGTTGGTGAGGATACAGAGACATTGGAACCCTTGTACACTGTAGGTGAGACCATAAATAGTGCAGCTATTTTAGAAAATAGTATGAATGTTTCTAAAAAGTTAAAAATAACAGTACTATATGATCCATAAATTCTACTTCTGGGTATCCATCCAAAAGAATTAAAATCAGGATCTTGAAGATATATCTGTCTCCCATGTTCCTTGCAACATTATTCACATTAACCAAGATATGAAAACAACTAATTTAAATGTCTACCAATAGATGAAAGTATAAAGAAAATGTGGTATAAAGACAATGTTGTATATTGATACAGCATAATATTATTTTGCTTTACAAAAGAAATAAATCCTTTTTAGAAATAATGAATATGTCCATTAACTTGATTGTGGTGATGGTTTCATGGGTATATTCATATATCCAAATAAGTCAAACTGTATACAATAAATATGTATAGTTTTTGTATATCAGTTATACCTCAATAAATCTCTTTTTCTTTTCCTTTCTTTTTTTTTTTTTTTTTGCAATTTTTGGCCGGGGCTGGATTTGAACCCACCACCTCCAGCATATGGGGCCAGAGCCCTACTCTGAGCTACAGATGCCTCACCCCCCCTTTTTTTAAAGAACAGTGCATCTCTTCCCTTGAAATAGAAGTGTGCTTAGCAGTCATCTTTTAGAAAACTTCTAATAGTTAGGTATATACTTAAATTTTCCTGGGAAGTCATTGCCAGATTGTATTTCCATATTTCTTAAATCTGGGAATAGTATTTTTAGATCATAATAACTTTCTATGCAGCACTACCATTTTTCAAATTTTGTGCTATTATATAAAATTTTAATTTTTCAAATTTTGTGCTATTATATAACTTTCATATATTTTAAAGTGATTATCTAACTAGAATATACATTTCCTGATGATAAAGAAAATGCAGTAATTTTTCTTAAATTTTCTAATGAAACAAAAGAGTGCTTTAAATATATTAAGCTTTGAAAAATATCTAAGACTTTATTTGAGTGTAAAGTAATTAAACATGTCAGAAAGTGCACCCTGGTGATATAAGTTCCTCATATTATATCTTTAAGAACATTCAAATGACATGATTTTAAAAAAAATACTAACAAACTCAAAATCAATTCTAGAATAAAAAGAATAGAGAACTTCACTAACTTGTTCTTTATCACCCTGAGTATAATATTTGAATGTGACACTGCTATGTTTGATAATTTGTTAATGCTTAAATAATACATTGTTAAAGACAAATGATTTGGCCAAAGAAAATTGCAAATTCAGATACTGGCACTTGTTATATGTATGCTTACATTTATTTTTATGAAGAAATTTTACTTTATTATTTATTTATTTATTTAGAGACAGGATCTCACTATGTCACCCTTGGTAGAGTGCTGTGGGGTCACAGCTCACAGTAACCTCAAACTCTTGGATGTAAGCAATTTTCTTGCGTCAGCCTCCCAAGTAGGTGAGACTACAGGCACCAGACCCAACACCTGGCTATTTATGAAGAAATTTTAGTAAGCTTTTAAGAGGTAACTTAATTGTATTTATTGGTCAGAATAGGCTAAGTTATGCTGCAATAACAGTGAAGCTCAAATCTCAAATTTACATTTATTTCTTCCCTATGCTACAATTCCAGCATCTCTCAGCAAAGGTGGAATGGTTACTCAGGGATAAAGACTCATAGAGTAGTCACTAATTTAAATCTTGACAATTGTACCAGAAAGCAAAAAATATTGTCTGTTCCTGCAAGAGCAATTAAATGCTTGTTCCAGAAGGGCTATCTCACTCTGCTTAGTGGATTTACCAGAACTACTCACAAGGCGCTGCTCACACACAAAATGTCTAATTAAGTATAAGCCTATACTGGATATATTTGTCAAATGACCACATTATACTACTAAAACATATTGAATTCAAGCTATGAGGCAGGTTTATAGATTTTTACATACATTATATTTTGCTCACAGACAGATAATTTATGTTTTCCAGAAAAAAATCCAGTGTTTTACTTGTGTGGGGTCATTAATTTATTTGGTATAGATGAAGATAACTAAACCCAGGTTTTTTGTTTTGTTCTGTTTTTGTTTTTGAGACAGTTTCATTTTGTTGCTATCAGTAGAGTGCCGTAGTGTCATAGTTCATAGCAACCTCAAATTCTTGGGCTCAAGAAATCCTCTTGCCTCACTCTCCCAAGTAGCTGGGACTATAGGTGCCCACCACAATGCCTGGCTGTTTTTCAAAGACAGGGTCTCCTGTCTTGCTCTTCCTTAGGTTGGTTTCAAACTCGCAGATTCAAGAGATCCTCCTGCCTCTGCCTCCCAGAGTGCTAGGATTACAGACATGAGCCACCATACCCAGGCTACTAAACTGAAGTTTATCTGGATTTTCAGTTTACTATGCTGCTATACTAACAGTTTTTGTCCAATTAACCATGGGTAAGAAAGTTTTTATGTTGGGCGGTGCCTGTGGCTCAAGGAGTAGGGTGCCAGCCCCATATACCCAGCCCTGGCAAAAAAACTGCAAAAATTAAAAAAAAAGTTTTTATGTTGAAGATAATGCTTAAACAAAAAACCAAGCACTTCTAGGGCCCAACAGCTCTGAGCAAAGAAATTACTAAACATAGAATCATCATGGGTGTATAAATCCAACACAGATTGCCTGGTGTGCTTGGGTGGATACTTTGAGTTCTTACAGTAAGGATCCACTACGTCTCCATTAAACTTGTAAAGTAGGTTCCTTCCAGGTCTGGACACTTGTAATAACTTTTCTACTTAAGCTAAGTCCTACAAAATAAGTAGATTCCTTAACATTTAAAAATGATTTTTTTTTTACCTGAGTTGCTACTATTTCTTATAATTTAAAGGTGTCCATAGTTTGCTGATACTATACAATAGAATAAGTTCCTTTGATGACTAAATATGATTATTGAGGCTTTCCACTATGATGTGTTTTTTTATTGCTACTTTTTTCATGCTGCACTATTTTTTTTAATTCAGTCATTTGTACATAGATCATAAATACATTTATGCCATTATGGGATTCAATGTGTTGATTATTTGTACAGATTAGAGTGCTTACATCTTACTAGTCAACACAGCCTTCACCTCATTCATCCAATTACAGCATGAAGACATTTGTGTTCTACACCTGATATGATCCAACTTGTACTTGCAATATGTAATTCCTTCTATTAACCCACCCCCTCCCTTCCCCATGCTGCACTATTTTTTTCAGACTTTTAGTAGTATTTCTATTTGATGAATAATGGGGGAAAATACTCATTGGATGAGACATTAAAAAAATAACATCCCTCTAAAGCAATTGTGCATTCTGAAAATGCTCAAATTCTTTAAAAAAGTTGCTTGTAGTATCCCACTCAATGTATTGACCATATATGTTTTTAATATAACATTTTTCTAGATTTTGTGTTTCAGATCTTGAGGTATTTATAATTGTTTCTCAGGTCCTATCTGGGTGATAGGAACTTTATTTCCTTAGGTTAAATAAACACAGGGCTTCCAACATAATGCCTGTTGTGTATATGATATCAACAGAAAAAAATAATTGAGCTTTATATTCTGTCTTCATTCAACAAGCATCTACTTGTCTGAAGGCCTTTAAAATTGTTTGGCATTTCTACCATTTCCTTTGGACTGATAAACTGTGAAAGCAGTGAGCAGTTTCAGTCAAATGTTTGTTCTCCACAATGTTCCCCCAGGGCATAGATTTTTTTTTTTTTTTCTCCATGATAAACAGCCTTCACACATGGTCCCAAAGAGTGAAATAAATGAGAGGAATGTGATTTAAACAAGGGGAAAGTGAAATTCTAGACAACCATACATAAGTGGCTCAAAATGCTAGTAGATTCTGCCTTTCCTTTAAGCCTAACCTGCATCAATAATCATAGCGAACCAATCGTTTCATATATGTTCTCAGAGCAGCATGTGAGATAAAGTACTAGTTCTTTCAGTGAGCACATATTTCACCCACCAGAACTGCTATCTACTCTGCAGCTTGGCTATGTGCTATGTGCATGTGGTTGCCCAGATTTGAAAAACCCTAGATGACAGTGAATACAGGCAAGAAGAATGATTATGCCCAGCATGCTGAGCAGGGAAAAATTTATTAAGCTATGTACCTTCCTATGCATTTTATAATTTTATATACACATTTAATCTGCATAACTTTGGGGTAGATGTCACTCTGAATTTCATTTTCCATTTGAGACACAATCACATAATGAAAGAGAATAGTCCAGGGATACACAGAAGATAATGGCAGAGGGTAATCTGAGCCTACTGTGCCTCTAATCTTATGGTCTTTAAAATATAGGTTGTATCATAAGACAATTATGACTCCCTTCTATGCTCCTCTTTTCATATATTATAGTCATTAGCTTCTGGGACTGTTGTCCTAAGAGATTTCAAAAATCTGCTATGGCCTTTTTCACATCATAAAAAAAAGACTTGTCTTACAGAAAATTTTAGACGTCCAGATTAAAAAATAAATAAATAAAAAGGCAAGGATGTGTCCTAAGCTTAAATGGAGTTACATTATAATGATAACGTCCAACATATGTTTGCAATGCTGGGTACCTTCTGTATTTCCCTTGCTATATTGGGAGTGGCTGGTGTGAAAAGGGTGAGCCCCTTCGGTGGGCACTGAGAGATTCAGGCACCAATAGAAATTTGCAATCTCCCTGGTATATTTAGTAATTAGAGTAGAGAAGAACCCAGCAAATGAAATAGGATGAAGAGTTAGAGTATGTCCTGGGAAAATGAAAAGCAGTTGCAACAGCTTTACTGGAGGCTTCAAGAGGGCAGTAGTGAGATTCTTGGAGATGATCCATTCATCTGATCAGTCATTCCGAAGACTAACAGGCATTTAACGGCAATGGTTGTGGTAAGAATTTGTGGAGGTGGAATGGTGAGTGTAGTAGTAAAATGCATTTTAAATATTAAAATGCTGGGAAATATTTAAACTTTTGCTAATTTTCCCAAAATTAAAACCTTCCTGTGTACATAAAATGACACAAGTTTTATAATTAATGTGCCTGGTGTGAATGCAAGTGCTAAGGATGACTGAGATTTTTCTTTGTACTAGGCAGATGGCCAAAGACTTACATTGACAAAAGCTACGTTGGAGTGAATTTGGTGGAACAGTAAATAGAACATAATATTTCAACTATGGCCTCTCCAACACTGGTAGTTTATGTTTATATGAAACCTAGTAGAGATCCAGTTTCTTCAGGAAATTTCTTTTTTCTTTTTTTTTTTTTCTTTTTTTGCAGTTTTTGGCTGGGGCTGGGTTTGAACCTGCCACCTCCAGTATATGGGGCTGGCACCCTACTCCTTGAGCCACAGGGGCCAAACTCTTCAGGACATTTCTATAAAGCAAGTGGAAACATGGTTTAGGTCTAGCGCGTCTCATCTGAATGAATGTGCATTACTTTTTTTCTCTTAGTTTTAATTTATTACTTTTGAAATTGAAATAAAATGATGGAAACACTTACTCTTTCCTCCTTTTATACCTAGGGTATAGACTTTTAAAAAAAGGAATAAATGTTTCTATTTCACTTCATAAAAGTATTTCCTCTCCTACTTTGTTTTTTCAGATTTTTTATAAATATCACATCGGCTTTAAACAGGTGAATGTAAAATTTGTTATCCCTGCTGGACACTGTAGAGACACTTTTTAAGATGAAAATCCATGCTATGATTAGTAAGATATCTACATGTATACTAATAATTATACTGAGTAAACAACATGAACTAGGAGTGTCTGAGGAAACCAGATATATGGTTTTCTTAGGTTTAAGCATCAATCATCTACTAAAGAGAAGGCAGGGGAAACAATTCCAAGGCTTCATTCAATCACAGGCTTGTGCTTATATACAGGTTTATGAAAAAACATGACTCTAAAAACTGCATTTTAACAGGAAAGCCTTAAATACGCCAGACTAAAACTGTCATAGGGAAAAAGTTAAATGAAATTTTTTTATTCCTGTAATTATAGATATTAGTCTAAGGAAAGTATGTAACATGTGTACACTAATGCATTTGTTAATTTCTCCAAGATAATTTCTCAGACACTCTGAAATAAATTAAAAACAGGCTCTCTGAGCTAATGAGTATAAAAGAACACATTAATATTGCCACTCTTCTGGAAAAAAATATTTAAAGTGGAAATCTTAATCAGGATCATTAGAGAGAGTTCGTATTGAAAAATAAATCAAAGTGGGATCATATGTACACACATATATTTCAGTTTGTAACGCGAGGCTATGCGAGTTTCTTAGGCAAGGAACTTCAATTTTGTATGCTTCAGATTTCGCATTTATGAAGTGGGTATAATAACAGCTCCTCTATTATAAGGTAGCTGTGAGGATTACATTTGACAACATATGTAAAATAGAGAGAATACATAGTAAGCAGCACAGTTGTTAACTATTGCTTTTACTGCGTTCTCAAAAATGCTAAAACACTGAGTATGCTTTTTAATAATTTATATTTAATTACAATGACTTTCATCTTCCCCCTTGTCAAGTGACATATAGCCACCATTAATATGATAATACGTTTTATGCGTATTATTCTGTAAAGAAAACCATTGTATACTATATGTAACATGTTACTCTAGCAACAGCTAAGCAGGGAGTCCCTGCATAGAACCCTGGACCGGGGCTGGGAATAGAGCAGGGACTATGTCAGGGCTCCAATATGTCAGTGTCTGGGTCTAAAGTCAGAGCCTTCTTACAACTGCTGTAGCTTCTATATATTCTGGTAGGAGGAGTTGGCCAAATAAACAGATTTATAAAAGATTTGGTGGGTAAGTACTCTGGAGGCAAAAGAATGTATAGTAAGAGAGTAGAGTGAGTTAGGAAGAGGCATGGGGTGGGAAAAGAGCCCTGTGGTAACATGGAATGTGAGCAGAGACTTGGAAGTGGTGAGGGGGAGCTACGTGCTCTTTATGCAGAAAGTATTCCATAGAGAAAGCAGGTGGAAAAGCCCGAAGGCCTGAGATTGCTTTGGAATTCCTGGGAGGGGAGAAGAGCCAAATTAGCTTTAGCAAGTGAAAGAGAGGGAAGGAGGTGGGAGACCATGTCCAGAGGAAGCTGGATCACCAGCACTTCCAAGCCCATTATGAAGACCTCGGCTTTAGTACTGACTAAAATAAGGATCTGTTGGAGAGTTTTGAGCACACATCATGTGAGTTGATACTGAATACTGATGTACTGAAATTTTTGTTTTTAATACAGTTGTTAAGAGAGATAGGAAAAAGTATTCCTGAGCCCCATGAAACACCTGTTGACTCCACCATTGAATGGAAGATTCTGTCCCAGGTGCCTTCATCAGTTTTCTAATGTCCCAAAGAATTCATAGAAATGAGAAAACATAAGAGGGTGAGAGAAAAGAAAGGAGGAAATGTTTTAAAGTTTTATTCTTTTATTATTGTTACTAATATTGCCTTAGAACAGGTAGAAAAGGAAAGAGAAAGAGGAGGTAACTCTTGCCCAAGTAGTTCTCATTGCAACTCTGCGGACACAGATGCCTGATGAGGGCAAACGAAGCAGAGTCAGCGGTGACTTTACTGAAGATAGCACCCAGGGTCTTACCACGTTCTAAATTTCCTCACTCGCTGAGAAGCTGCTCATGACCTTGGAAAAGTCATGTCATCTGTGCCTCAGTTTTCTCATTTGTCAAATGTAGCAAACTTGCCTCACCAGCTGGTTGTGAGGGGCACTTGTTTGGTGCACAGTAATCATTTATGTTTGTTATTATTACTACAAGATTAGATGTATAATAAAACAGTATTGATTATAAGACTGTTATTTATCAAGATGGTCTTTATTGCAAGATGCACATTAAGTTTAGGCTTGATTTAAGGATAAAAAAAGAGATTACTTTAAGTGCATGAATAGGTTTTAAATCTATTTTTACTGTAAGAAATGTTAAAATGTTCATGAAAATGGGAACTAGATGAAGGGTTTATGCTCAGGAATATGCCATATATACTACTAATTTTCTGCCTTCTCATTTGGAATAAGCATCAAAATTGAAAGTGATTGATTCACCATACATCACTAGTGTTTTTCAAAGAAGAATTTGTGTAGCTAGTTTTCAAAGCAAGTTTAAAAATTACACCGATTTTAAATGATATTTATTGATAAAGAAGAAAAAAATTTATTTTAAAAATGACAATAATTATTGAAAATGAAAAAATATAAGGTTCGATTAATGGTTAAAATAAGAGATCTACCAGATGACACAATTTTGCCATGAAACTATTCTAAATTAGAAATCACTAATTATGTATACATGTGTCAAAATATGACTGCTGCAGCAAATGATACATTTACATATACAATGATTTTAATCAGAGGCACTGCTTTGATTGCATAATTATCCATTTTGCAGACACAAAATTTGAATTTTGTACCGGTGATTCTGCATTTGTACAGGCACCTAATTATTTTGTTGGTGCAACTTTAAAATCCCTATTTGGTGTATTAGGGCATTACTTCCCCTCCATTTATAATAATATGGATTCAGTTTTTATTGACTAATAAAACAGAACTATTTGGAAGAACAAGGGAAATGGGTCATGCTTCTTGTCACAATAGAGGAGAATGATAGTAGTATGCTTTTATTCTCTGCTAAGAAGAAGCAAAAACAGGTTTCTCCCCACACAATTTTCTTTCCCTCTGCTTTCTTATTTGGAATTTATTTCAAAATGTAAAGAACACTTAAGGTTCACAGGAACGACGCTTGAGTAGCAATCATATTGAGTTCACACAATTTTCCACGTTGTTAGTCCCTAAATGATGGGAGTAGGCTGTTGATCCCTACTACTCTTAAGCAGCAGAGAAAATTTAGAGCTGGTAAAAAGTATCAGATTTATAGTCCTGGAGACAGACGTTCTCTGTGGAGTTCTTGAAAAAAGAAATAGCCTGAAAAGCAGTGAGGCAAAACTCTTTATTGCATTATGATCCTGCTGGACAATCCAGACCTTCCTTGACCCTCAGTGAGAGCAGTGTGTGCGGCACAAACAGGGTAAATTGATGGCCACGGTGCTAAAGCTCCGGGTAAGTGGGATGTTTGTTTTCTAGATGTCTCTGGGCAGGCCCACTGGGACATAAGCCTCCTTAAAATCCAAAGGTATTCATAACCTCATAATGGGATTTTTGTGCATTAAAGATAGGTCACTAGTAACACAAGGAGTCTTTTGCCTTCTGAATCTTTTAGACCAAGGTCTTTTCTGCATGCCTTTGGAGATTGGTATTAAGGATTCAATTGAGATACAATTTTCTAATCCAGGCTTACACAAAACTACCACTGTACCTTCTGTTGTCTACCTATGGGAATGGATCCTACATTATGTCAAGAGAGGAATTCCAGCTTATAAATATTCAAAATTTTGACAACTTTGCCCTGACCCAGGCTAATTTCATAATCACACTCTAACGAGATCCTTCAAAGCCTTTGAATTATTGAATTTTGAACCTCACCATTTATCTCAACATGGAATTTTCTAGAATAAATTTAGGTTCTTTGATAACCCACGGTTACTGGAATGAACACAGGTCCAGTCTGCCTATGGTGTCTTTCCAACACTATTTCACAGCCTGCATTCTCCGAACATTCACTTTCAATCTCCTGAGGGAGGGAAGTATTACATCCGTTAGAACACACCGTAGCAGTTAGAGTCAGCCATATTGGGTGTGGTACATCAGAACACCCCTCCAGATACACTTGCCTTTGTTCTATGTTTTCTGATAGTGACTCTGGGCTTGCCCATGTAACTTATTTTGACCAACGGGACTTTAGCAAACATGATGTATACAAAGAGAGACTCTTGCAGTGAAGCTTTCCTTTGCAACACTCCTTGGAGCTGAGCTGCACGCTAAAGGAAAGTGTAGGCTACTTTGCTAGAGAGAAAAGCCATGTGGAAAGCCTCATGATGCTGCCTCACCACACAGGAAAACAGAGCACATGGAAGAAAATGGACACCACCTTTTAAGCATCTAGTTGGATGTAATTGCCTAATATCCAAATTTTCCCAACCAACACCGATTAGAGCAGGATAGCTGCCCAGTCAACCCAGAGAATCATGAAGAATAATACATGGCTATTTTATACTAATAGGATTTGGGGTGACTTGTTAGACAGCAACAGATAATTAGTACCTTTGGGGTCAAATTCAGACTTGGGTGAGTTATTCAAGCTTTTTTAATCCTCAGATTCTCCAGTTCTATGATATGGAAATAATTATATCACAACGTTATGGAATGGATTAAATACTAAATGTAAAGAATTTAGCTCAATGCTTGAGCCTTAGTAAATGCTTAATGAGTAGTAGGAATGATCATTAATCCCATCATCTCAACCATCATCAACATCATGGCACAGCCGGCCACTGCCAGCTCCAATGCCGTCACAGACACCACCACCATCACCACTCACACCTTCCTGACAGCTTGTGCTTTCTCAGGGACCTTTGTATCAACTGCTGTGGGGGAAAAAAATCCATCTTTTTCACCAAGACATTTTTTAAATCATAAACACACACAACACTTCTTTCATTATGATCAATGACAATGTTGAGTTAATAAAAACTCATTTCCATATTCCTTCACATGATTTCAGGAGATTTGACAAGATCACTCAGAAAGCCAACAGAATGTCTAACATTTGAATCTCCCGTCTCCTTTCTATGGATGCTAAAGTCTCTTGAAAAATTCTAGCCATTCTAAAACCAAGAGCCTTCATCTCCCACTGAAAATGCATCTCAATGAGACACGACATTTTACTAGCCTCACCACTCTGTTCTTAGTACCTTAAACATTGCCTTGTACACAGATGCTGCTCTAGGAATGCTACAGTGCCAGAAAGAAGCAACATCATCACTGGGGATGTGGAATACATGGATCAATGAACAGCTGACTGGTAGTTTAGAGGAGCATGTATTCTACAAGCCAGAATGCTTGGGTTTTAATCCCATTCCTATTGCTTACCAGCTATGTGAACCTGGGAAGTTTAATATTTTGTGCTCCAGTTTGTTTATAATATAAAGAGGATAATAATAGCATTTATAATCTAGGAATGTTCAGGGACATGAAACTCTTCTAACAGTGCTTGGTATATAGTAACCACTATATATTAATAACTCTTAGTTAGCATTATTATTTTGTTGAGCTTTCCTAATACATGAATATATGAAATGTTGATTTTAATAAGGGGAATAAATAGGCATATTGCATGAAGGTCAGGAAAAATGTCTGTGTGAAATCCAAAACATTGGCTTCCAAGCCCTATCCTTGATTAGAATAATATGAAATTATTTTAAATTATTATTAAATTATTTTTAATTATTTTAAAATTCAGATTCCTGCCTACTCCCCTCCCACTTTTCATCCCATATATTTGTAACAATTATGCCAAAAGATCATGTTTGTACAGTCAGGTCTGCAATGCCGTGAATTTTAACCATGTGAGCGCAGGTCCATATCATTTAATTAGATGAGATATTTTGGTACAGGGTTTTTCCATTGACCTAAAAAATCTAATCATGTTGGAGGTTGCATTTTCAGCCCCATGTCCATACCGTGTGTCAGGGGGATTTTCTTTTTTCCTTTCTACCTTTCCCCTTCCTCCCTTCTGTCTTAGAGAGAAGATAACTACTCCTTTGTGATCATGATCCCCCAGAAAATGAGGAAAAGTGGATGGGGGCTAGTGGGTCCTGGCTACTCAGAGAGTGTGCCAGAAAGAAGCAATATCATCACTGGGGAGTTTGGTAAAAATACAGAATCCCTAATGTAAGGAACCAGCTCTCAATTTTGTTCCCTTATGGAATCAGCAGGAAGCTGAAGCATCAAAGTTTGGGAGCCACACATCATTCCCCTTGAGAAACTGTGATTTCATGGGTCTGGGTGGGACCAGGTGTCAGCATTCTTTTTCAACTGTGCAGGTGATGCTGATGTGCATCTAGTTTAAGAAACTCTATTCTGGGGAGAGAGTTTTGCCAGAACACTTCAAATTGATTTTGGAACTTCTGCTTCTACGTCCTTCTTCAAGCTCATCCAAGACTTGGGTCTTAGAAAGTCCTTCAGGTTTCCCTGAACCAATGGACTCGGCCTCCTGGCTCCATTCTTCATATTTTACTGATCTACTTTGCCAATTTGCCATCTCTGTTTTTTTTTTTTTTTTTGAGACGGAGCCTCAAGCTATCCCCCTGGGTAGAGTGCCATGGCATCACAGCTCATAGCAACCTCCAACTCCTGGGCTCAAGCGAGTCTCCTGGCTCCGTCTCCCAAGTAGCTAGGACCACAGGCACCCACCACAATGCCTGGCCATTTTTTGGTTGCAGCCGTCATTGTTGTTGTTGTTTGGCGGGCCCAGGCTGGGGATACGAACCCGCCACCTTAGGTGTACCTGGCTGGCGCCTTAGCCGATTGAGCCACAGGCGCCGAGCCGCCATCTCTGTTTAATTGAAATCTCCGTGAGATCTGGCTAAGCCAAAAGATTAGACTAGACAGCATTTACAATGTCAATAGGAATGTGATACAATAACAAAAGCATTTCATTACATGTTCAAGGGATAAGTCAGATACTTTCAAGCATGGTAGTGATGATAATGTTTCCTTGCATTATGGT
>CAUYQV010109512.1:0-16842 GCA_963574575.1 Galagoides demidoff
CTTATGTATTTTGGATAAAATTATTCATTCTTACATGAGATAATGATTCTTTTTTACATAAGAAAATAATATAGGTTAAAATAAATAATTTTAGTAGACAATGGAGGTGAGTCTGCTTCTTTTCTGAATTCACAGTGCTAAGTTCTTTTTAGGTTGAAGTTCTCAAATTAAGACCAAAGCAAGTGAAAAATTCATAAAGGTTAGTGGGTTGGCATAATTTGTATTATCTAATAAGATCTTAAGTTCATAGTACATAGAGTGTGGTTTTAATTAACACATAATTTAGCTTCATCAAGTTCTCTTACAAGAAATTAAAAGTTTTAGTTATTTCAATGGCATGTATTTGCAGAGTGCTTTGGTTAATAATCCCACAAATATTAGATATTTAAAAATTATGACTGTCACATCATGGCAACAATGAAAAAAGCTAAAACAAAAATGTTACAGATCACTCATAGAATTTGCTTTAATCTGTATTATGGTTATAAGTAAGAAAGTTCCCCCCCCCCATTTCTATTCATAATTAGTGAATTTAACCTCCTAAGTCTCTGTTTCTTCATCTGTAAAATAGAGACCTTTTTTTTTCCTGTTAGCATCCCTATTAGCATTAAATAATAAAATTTAATTAAAACATTAGCACAGGGTTGGACACCAGTAAACCACTGCAGAGTTAACCAGGGTATATGGCATTTAGTTAAGGATTTGGTTTTAATAATGTAAGTATACAAAAGGTGACAAGCACAAGGAAATTGGCTTTGCAAGTCCTCAACGATAAATATTTGCCAATGGAAACCTTGTAAGCATTTCACACACACACACACACACGCACGCACGTGCGTGCGTGCGCGCACACTTGAAATTCTCAGCAGTAACCTCCCTAAGAAGACCAAAGTGTCAGACAGGCCTGTATTTGAATCCTGACTCTGTCACTGAAAAGCTGTCTGACCATAATAAGAACCAAGCTTTGATTTCCCCATATGAAAAAGGATAACAATATCTACTTCATAAGGATGTTTTAAAATACAAAAGAAATAACTTTTCCATACATATATGAGTCTTGTTTCTCTTGCTTTATGCTATTAACGTTCTTATTCAGGATCAAAGCCACGCTTGTTTAGGATACAGTGTCCACAGTGGTACTTACTATCTGACTTATATCCTATCTTTTTACCCAGAAATCTCAAATCAAAATGAACATCAAGGGCTGGCACGAGAGCATGGGGAAAAAAAGTGAAGAAATGAACGTTTCTGGTATCTTGATGATTTTGTAAAGGGCTGTGTCTGTGGGCCACCGCTAAATGTTCTGGGTAGGACCCAAAGTGTACATATTTGGGTAATCAAATACCCAAGAAGTAAAGAACACCCTGCTATAGGTGGTCAGATGTGTAATTGGAAAATCCACATAGAAGGGGCATTTCTGTGCCAAACCTCTCTGGGTTACAGTCACACAAGATTTCAAAATTTCTTAACAACACATGTCTAATGAATTTCATATATATACACATTTATATATGCATGTGTGTATATATATAATGTGTATATGTGTGTATCTGTATAAGTATAAATTGGGCGAAGTGGTCAGGGGCACATCTAAAATCACAGTCAAGGAAGAGCAGCATGCTTGGTATTCTGAGTCTGGGAGTCAGATCAGAAACACTCTATGGCACTATTAGTTTTGATAAATCCTAGACAACCCCAAATCCGTCACTTGACAGTTTTTTCTTTTGTTGAGTGAGAATCACAGTGACTTTCCAGCAAGGCACAAACAGTTGCTAAACTCTTTGCCAAAATAGAAGATTGTATAAATAGTTGAAAAGTGTGAACAGCAGGGAGGAATTTTAGTTTCTTTCTTTGGTAGGTAATAGAATATTCACAACTTGATTAAAGGCAAAGAAAATGTGGAAATTGATAATAACACTCAGTGGAACGTGCTTAACTAGTTTTGGTTTTCAGCTCCTGATGTGTGTGCACGCGTGTTATGTTCACATGATTCAGACCAGATCTGAGAGACGGGGTGGGTAATGGGGAGGAAGGCAGTGTCATCTTTGTACTCACAAATTCTCTTAGAAAAATCACTTAACTTCTCTATGGCATTGCTTCCTCCTCCATAAAACAGTGGTAATAATACCTACCATATAGTGTTTTGTGAATAACCTACCTTACGTGTGTGTGTGAATATTATCTAATAAAAAGTTAATATGCTGGGCAGCACCTGTGGCTCAAAGGAATAGGGTGACGGCCCCATATGCCAGAGGTGGTGGGTTCAAACCCAGCCCCAGCCAAAAAAAAATTTAATATGTATGACAAAATACTTAGAGCAATACTTGCTACACAGTGGGCATTAAGTGCGTATGAACTATTATTAAGGACTGACAACATTTTTTAAGGTCTAAAATACAAAATAAGTTGAAGCATCTAACAATTATAAAAGACAATTAAAATTCCACTAGGGACTAAGAATAAGGTGACCAGATGTCCCGCTTTTGGCAGGACAGTCCTCATTTTTAACAATTTGTCCCATATCCTGTGGCGTTTTAAAAAAGTCCTGGTTTTGGGAAAGAATGCACAACAAGCTAGGAAATGGTGGGAAAATGGGAAGGGAGCATAGGGTTTTCAGCTGCCATGTGGCTATTTCATCAGGATATGAGTTTTATATTATTTTTGTTAATTTTATAATGTTAAACTTTAATAATAACAAATAATTGTTGAGAACTGATTATCGAGAACTGCAGAAGAATCACAAGTGTTGAGACTTTGAAAGCCATTTTATGTGTGAAATATAATTTAACAAATTCTTATGAAAAATTTCATGACCTTTTAAACGACAGCAATCTACTAAAAAAAGTTCACTCAAATGAGAAAAATGCCAAAGAATAAAATAATACTATACATAATTTTTAATGTATTATATTTGTAAATTGTACTTATGTTGAAATTAAAAATATATATTACAATACTATTTTCACATTCTATGAAAATTTTTGTTGCTCCATATAGACCAAATTTTTAATTAAGAATGCCCCCCCCGCCCTGTCAATGGTGTCCCGCTTTACCAATGTTAAAATCTGGTCACCTTAACTAAGAAAGCCTGCATTTACTGCTTTTTATTTACTAAGGTAGTAATGGAGTTATGCTATTGGCTGAAAAAGAGAAAGTGAAAACTTTTCCAACTTTTAATACATTTTTGCCATCTCTGTTAGGAATGACTTTGTAAGTGGATGAGAAGATTGCTAAGGTGTGATCTAAACCTTAATTATGCGAATGCAGGGATCATGCAAGGGCTTCTCTAAGGGAATTCCAGCATCTGAACTCAGCTCGATTCCTTTTATAGGAACCGAAATGATCAAGGTTAAAATCCTCAGTTATGGCTGCTGACCTTTGAAGCCAACAGAGACCAAGGGTTCCTAAAATACTGGAAAATGACAAACGCAATGCAAATATGGAGATCAGGGTGTTCAATACTCCAGGAAATATTCTCTAGTGGATTAGCATAGCAGTGGACATCATGAAGAAAGTTGGGGAACTCCCCAAAACAGTCTAGGGTTAATGAAACCAGTGCATCTCAGACTAATTCCATTCTTTTCTTTGGTCAAGTCAGTAGATTGGTAATCTAGGGAAATACAGAATATAATAGAAACAGGGGTAACCAAGGCATTTTTTTTTTTTTTAGATAGAGCTTCAAACTGTCCTCCTGGGTAGAGTGCCGTGGCATCACAGTTCACAGCAACCTCCAACTCCCGGGTTCAAGTGAGTCTCTTGCCTCAGCCTCCCAAGTAGCTGGGACCACAATGCCTGGCTATTTTTTGGTTGCAGCTGTCATTGTTGTTTGGCAGGCCCAGGCTAGATTCGAACCCACCACCTTAGGTGTATGTGGCTGGCACCTTAGCCGCTTGAGCCACAGGCACTGAGCTGCAACTGAGGCATTTAACAAGAGCTATTCTGGTATCTTTCATTCATTCGCTCCATTATCAATTCAACAAGTATTTAGTCAGTTTTAAAATTATGCCAGAATACAGTCTAATTCTTTTACTTGAGATGAGTGGTGAAAAATTTATGCTAATAAATCTTGTAAAGGACAAAGAGGTATTTTAAATACAATGTTAAGAGGATCTAGTGACTTAATAGAAAGGAGATAAAGAGGTCTGGGGAGGCTACAAGTTTCTGAACTTGGGCAATGATGTCGATGAATAGGTCTGAATGGTCTATCGATCTGCGCTGAGCTGGCTGCATGAGTCCCCCTGAGGAGCTGGTTACCAGAATGCACTCTCAGTGGGAGACTCGGAGACTCTGAATCAGGGTGCAGTGCAGAGCCTTGATGATTTTTTAGTGTAAAATGCTCTTCAAGTGGTTTTGTTATTCACTTAAGTTTAGGAAATGCTTAAAAGATCATAATTAATGAAGGGCATAATTCAGGATAAGAAGATTAATTTTTAAAATTAAACACATCATTTTGGTCCATACAGTCTGGCAAATCAGGTCATTCTCAAAATAGTCACAAAAGAGGTGATATCCTAATGCTAAAGACTATCATTTGATTAGAACATGATAAAGTACCTCCTTTGGAATTTCAGAATCTGCAGAGTAAGCTTGTGATGATTTTTCAAGCTTTTGTTGATAGTAAATTTAGACCTTTATTTGATTTTTAGAAGACGGGTGCCATAATCTTTCATAACATAGTGATATCACCGAAATATGTGTAGTCTGCCTCTATAAAACTCGATAAACAGTGCTGATGGATACAAAAATGTGAAATATATTCTATAAAATAAAAATAAAAATGCACACAAATATTTCTTGGATAAATAATTGCAAAGCCACAAGACACAGATTCATGAATTTATTTAATATAATTGCACGCACAGATGGAGCTGTAAATTACCAACACATAGCAAATGCCTCACTAGCCTTTCTTTAGATGTGATATGACTCTAGGGCTCTCATGAACCTATACCTAAATACAAAAAAAATCTTATTTCCTTGATCCATTGTAGACATCTAAAATCAAGCCACTGCTGTTCCATCCTGAGGCTTACAGCATTGACCATTCCAAAAACTCACACACCGTTGGGAAAAGTGACAGACATATTAATGTCTTCATATCAACGAGTTTGTCATTTTTTATGAACAGGGTTTTGCTAGAAGTGTAACGATTCCATGAGGGGTTAGAATATCTATGATGAATGATGACATGACAGGATGCCAGTGACAAGGGAAATAAAGACAGAGCCAACAGGACTTGCCTCCAGCAAGATACTGCGCTATTTGGCCATGTCTAAAATGGTACCCAGTACACAGATCTCACAGGAAGCCAAGTTTGGAAAAATGCTTAGGATGTTATGTTTAAATGTGAATAATTTCATGCAGAATTCTGTCGTGGAATAGGTGCCCATGAAAAATTATTAAGCAATTTGTACTCTGAAGCAACCCAAGTGCAAGCTGGGGCTGTCTGGATGTAAACAATCAATCCCTGGGCAGCAGCAGAGAAGTGGGGTATTACCTGGACCCCGCCCCCACGCAGGGGAGGGTCACGTGTCAGCTCCCACTGAGCTGATCATTCAGGTTACTCCATCCTTCTCTCAGATATGAAAGCTGCATTCCTTATGTCTTTTCTATGCCTTATTTTTCACTTTTTTCCCCAACGAATTTGAACAAATAAAGAAGTTCTTCCGTCACAGTGTAACCTTATCAGTGAATAAACACCAGAAGGAAGGGAAGAATGGAGAGAAAGGAAAGGAAAAAGAAAAAAAAAGTAGCTAATGTAAGAATAGAATAAACATAGGCAGGAATCCATCAGATGTTTCTGGATTCTAGCCCTTTACAAATGCTGGAGAAGCAATTACCAACAAATGAAGTTATAACACTTCGCTCTGAAGCTAAAGACTTCAAATGGTCTTGAAAAGCCTGACCTGTTTAAGAAAGCTACTTTTTTTCTTGTTAGAAATATTTTTTATATGGAGAAGTACGTGCTTAGCTTGAAAACTAACCTTTATTGAGAAGGGTCGTGCTTGTGTGTGTTTGTACACACGGTGCGTGCTGTTCTGAGGAACTGTCGGTCTCTTTGCTGGGATGAAGCACCTGCAGTCCCGGGTAGCTGTGTGGGAGTGCGGGAACTTCATGGTCACTCAGCATCAAACTGTTCTCCCATTTATTCTCTCTCCTCACTTTATAAATAAGAATCACTCTAATGATTTTGGGATGTCGCTTTCTGAATAATCTCAAGTATGTCCTTTATCCATTGTAATTTCATTTACAAGTGCCCTTAGCTACATCCCTGCCAGAAGACGTGGCTTATGGGTAGAGAGGTTAGGAAAGCTTACAATGTGCATTGGTTCTAGCTTCGCTGGATGAATGGATAAACAAAACGTGGCATCCACATACAAGGGGATGTTATTCAGCCTTAAAAAGAAAGGAAACTCTGAGATAGGGCATAACATGGGTGATCCCTGAAGACCTTCTGCTAAGTGACATAAGCCAGTTACTGAAGGACATATACAGTTATGATTTCAATACCTAGAGTGGCCAAATTTATAGAAACCGAAAGTAGAACAGTGGTAACCATGGCTGAGGAGATGGTAGAAACATAGGGAGTTATTTTTGGGTGCAGAGTTTCAATTTTGCAAGAAGAAAAAGTTCTGAATGTTGGTTGCACAGTGTGAATGTACGTACCCGTACTGAGCTGTACACTTAAAAAGCGGGGGGCCCTGTATTTTGTTAAGCATCTTTTTATCTAAATAAATAAATAAATATAAAAGTTGAAAACAAACAAACAAAAAAAAAAGGTACATGGCCCTGTGGTAATGCAAACGCATTCTCGTTCTCCAGGCCCTGTTCAAACCTGCTTAAGACACTGACTGTAGCTGTCCGTGCTGGCCTGGGCGCCTGCCTGGTTCCTCTGAGGTTCTCTCTGGTTCTGATGTTCTAGAGTTTTCTCAGCATCTAGAATGGAACCTTACTTTATCATAGAACCCAAACAACTGGCTCAATCTAGGAAAAAACAAGAAATGTTTGAATTCAGAAACCCCCTGAGCCAAACAAATGCTACCTGGGATTCTGATAAGAAGTAAGAAGAAGATCATAGGAATGACTGGTTTTTGCCAAGGCTTTGCTAAGACTTGCAGTTTCTCTCTCTTCATTCAAAACAGACTGATGACGTTGGTTACTTGAAGCTACATTAGAAATGCTCCAAACAATCCTAGGCTACTAAGCTCAAGAAGAAATAATCCCCACTTTTGGTTCTATTTTACTCAGAGATTTTCGCCTTTTTTTGTGCAGGTGTAGGCTACTAAACACAGAGACTCTTCATTTAAAATTACTCTTCACAAGAGAAGAAAATTATCTACAGAAATAATATACCAGTTGAAAACAAAACAAAACCGAGGTCTACTTAATTTCAATCCTTTAATTCTTATTTTAAGATATATGAGATCTAAAGGGTTTCTCATTATATTAACATATTTATTTTTACATCAGAATCAAGGCATAGGTTGAATCTGATGTCAGAGACACAAAATCAGCATTAGTAAATTGTGGATTGATGCCTTCTATTTTATTGATAACATTAGAACAAAATCACCAATTGAGTAAGATGAATACTTCCATTTAAAACACAATTCTGATGGGCACTTGGGCTTCTTCCATGACTTAGCAATTATGAATTGTACTGCAATAAACATTCTGGCACAAATCTCTTATAATGTGATTTTTGGTCTTCTGGATATATACCTAGTAGAGGAATTGTAGGATCGAATGGCAGGTCTATTTTTATGGATCAATAAATCGTGGTATATGTATACCATGGAATATTGTGTAGCCTTAAAGAAAGATGGAGACTTTACCTCTTTCATGTTTACATGGATAGAGCTGGAACATATTCTTCTTAGCAAAGTATCTCAAGAATGGAAGAAAAAGTATCCAATGTACTCAGTCCTACTATGAAACTAATTTATAGCTTTCATTTGAAAGCTATAACCCAATTATAACCCAAGAATATGGGGAAGGGAGAAAGGGGGGGTAAGGGAGGGGGGAGGCTGGATGGAGGGTAATTGGTGGGACTACACCTACAGTGCATCTTACAAGGGTACACATAAAACTTACTAAATGTAGAATATACATGTCTTAACACGACAACTAAGAAAATGCCATGAATGCTGTTAAACAGTCTGATGAAAATATTTCAAATTGCATATAGAACCAGCACATTGTACCCCATGACTGCATTAATGTACACAGCGAAGATTTAATAAAAGAAAAAAAAATAAAACATAATTCCAAATGGCTAATATGCCACAAAGTGTTCTAGGCCAAGATAATAAGTATACAAATAATGACAAGAAGATGATGAAAATTATATTCGAATAGTAATAGAAGACAAATTATATCCCTCATTGAACATAATATGTATATGGTAAAAGGAAATGGACAATAAAGACTAAATCCAATATAAAAGTAAACTATAAAGAATTCTCCAAAGTGGTAAGTAATGGTGGAAAAAAGAGCAAGTTGAGTAAACCATGAATTATAGGAAGTGCCTAAAATGCAGCAGGCAGGGAGGAAGACGTGTTGCTCAGTTGAGCACCAGAGCTTAGTAGGGCACGAGAAAGGGGGTGAGATTCCAACAAGGACCCGAAGCAAATGAGAACATTAGCCAGTGCGTATCTGAGAAAAGAGTGCTCTAGTCCAAGAGCAGGAACAAAGGCTTCAAGGTAAAAGCTTTTATGACGTTCATTAGGGCCAGCAAGAACAATGTAGGTGGAGAGAAGTGAGAGATAGAAAGAAGAGGCCAGATGGGAAATGGACATCCAGGCCAGTCCCGGACCTCTTGGGACTTTGGCTTCCCTTGTAGTGAAATCCACGTAGGGATTTTTCACAGAGAATGAGTCCTCTCTGGCTTCACTTTTTACAAGAATCATTTCAGCAACTTTGCCGAGAATAAACTAAAATAGGCCAAGAAAGAGAGACAAACATCTCTTTCTCTTACCAAAAACTAGTTGTGTTCAAATAAAAGACGAGCTGAGGGTTAGAGAATGTTGGTGTGGATTACTTTTGGATCAGGCAACATCAGAGCTGTCCTGATACACAGCAAAGAGCACTAGACCAGAAGACAAGAGATCAGGCTCAGCCTCCCCTACTTAATTAGCCAAATAAATAGCTAAATAAATGACTTCCTAAGGTGAGATTGGGGCCTAGTGCAGGAGACAAGGACCAGAAGAGTAAAGCTAAAGGAAAAAGAGTTACATAAAAACTGTAGGTTCAGAAATGAGAAATTAAAAATACACACAATTTGTGGATATACAAAATGCTCAGAAATGCATTTAGCAAAATCCAGTGAAATATTTTAAAGAGGACAGGAGGGTGAATATTGAGTGAAGAGATTTCGCCTGGGTCCTGAGGTCAGTTGTACCTTGGCTAGAATACCTATATGCAGGCAGAAACTAAAAAGAAAGAAAGGAAGGTCTACAGGGATCTATATTGCATTATGCTATGAGACCATATGCATTTAGGGCCATTTTCTAGAATATAGGCTATGCACATTTTCTATAACTTTGTTCTGACCCCAATAACCCCCATGTAGTAAAATCATTAAATGCTTCAGCAATTAGTTTGGGAAGAGTATGGCTCAGGGAAGAGAATTTCTCAGGACACATGAGGAAACCAGGGCCAAGGCTTGACTCTGGAATGTATCAGTGTTAAATTATCAAAGTAACTTTCTATAGAGAATCCTTTCTCAACTATAAATATCCATGTAATATTACTCAGCATCTTTATCTATTTGATTATCTTCTCACAGAGGCACTCAGTAAAACTGCCTGGATAGCACATTGGTATAACAATGGAAGAGTGGAAGCAGGGATTAGAAGTGAAAAAGGGAAGGTGATAGCTGAAGTTGAGAAAAAAACTGGCATTGAAGGGGAGAAAGAAGAAGAACACCAGATAAGAAGACAGCCTTGTGATGGGAAGGGGTGCGAAGCAGAAGCCAAGATACAGAGGCCATTGGTGCCATAGGTGCCCACATGAGTACCAAGGTCAGGTCAAACCCTGCCCTCCCTAAAAATCCCTGGAAGTTTAGAGAAATTTAGGAGGATAGTCAAAGAAATAAGGTGAGAACATTTTAGGGAAGTGAAAGCTAAATTCTAAGAGGTATATATATATACAATCACAAAGAAGGAAGAGCTATCTGTAAAGTATGGAAGTTTATTTTTCTTTCTCTACTTCATAGTATTTTGTGAAATCCTTAATGATATGATTTTATTTTTTCTTTTCAATAAAAATAATCACTTTAAAAGAAATTTAAAATAATCAAATAAGCATATCACATGAATTTTAGATCACAATCCTTAAGAGCTGGCATTTGTCGTCATATTTTACTTAACTACTTTACTAAGGAAGCATTAATCAAAATGACATATAAAAGCCCAATAATCTTTGGAATAAATACATGATATGGTAAGTACCTACTGGAAGCAGAAGCCATCAAGTAAATCAGCGGTTCTCAACCTGTGATATCACTATGTTATGAAAGATTATGGCACCCATCTTCCAAAAATCAAATAAAGGTCTAAATTTACTATCAACAAAAGCTTGAAAAATCTATTAGAAATCTATTTTTCTAATTTTCTATTTTAAGAGACAAGGTTTTACTCTGTATTAAAGACTCACAGCATTAGGAAGGTTGAGAACCACTGATGTAAACACACAGGCTTCCATATACAACAGCACATCAGGAAAAAAAAAAGTCCACAAAGATCAAGTGGGCTTCATTCCAGAGATGCAAGAATAGTTCAACATATATAAATCAATAAATGTGATTCACCATATAAATAAAAGGAAAAATTCATATCATATAGTCATCTAAATAAGTGAAGAGAAAGTATTTGACAAAATCCAGCACCCTTTCATGATAAAAACCCTCAACAATCTAGACACAAAATGAACATATCTTAGAAGTATAAAATCCATATGTGACAAATCCACAACCAACATCATAGTGAATGGGGAAAAGTTGAAAGTATTTCCCCTAATAACTGGAACAAGACAAGGATGCCCACTGCCACTGCTTCTATTCAACACAGTGCTGGAAGTCCTAACCAGAGTAATCAGCTAGAGAAGTATATTAAGGGTATCCAAATTAGGAAAGAGGAGGTCAAACTATAGTTCTTCACTGAAGATATGATCTTCTATCTAAAAAAACCCCAAAGATTTTATCAAGAGACTCCTGGAATTAATAAATAAATTCAATAAAATCTCAGGATATAAAATTAATGTAAATAAATCAGTATCATATCTATATACTAATAATAGTCAAGCCAAGAGTCAAATCAAAGACTCAGTACCATTCACAATGGCTACAAAGAAAATAACATACCTAGGAATATACTTAACCAAGGAAGTGAAAAATTTCTACATGGAGAACTATAAAACTCTGAGAAAATAAATCACAGAGGACACAAAAAAATGGAAAAACATATCACATGCATGAATTGGTAGAATCAACACTATTAAAAAGTTCATACTATGCAAAGTGATTTACATATTTCCTCTAGAATTCTTATGGCTTCAAGCCTTAAATCTAACTCTTTTATCATCTTGGATTAAATTTTTTGCTATTAATTAATTGCAAATTAATTAATTGCAATATTCACCAAATTGCTAAAGTCATACTTCATAGATCTACAGAAAATAATTCTGCACTTTTTTTTCCCTGAGACAGAGTCTCACTCTGTCACCTTGGGTAGAGTGCCATGGCATTATCATAGCTCACAGTAACCTCAAACTCTTAGGCTCAAGAGATCCTCTTGCCTCAGCCTGCTGAGCAGCTGCAACTACCAGCATGTGCCACCATGCCAAGATAGCTTCTGCACTTCATTTGGAACCAGAAAGAGCCTGAATAGCCAAAGCAATAGTAAGCAAAAGGAACAAATCTGGAGGCATCACATTACCAGACTTCAATCTGTACTACAAGGCTATAGTAACCAAAGCAGGATGGCATTGAA
This sequence comes from Galagoides demidoff, assembly GCA_963574575.1. Lineage (NCBI taxonomy): Eukaryota > Metazoa > Chordata > Mammalia > Primates > Galagidae > Galagoides > Galagoides demidoff. The sequence goes on from CAUYQV010109512.1 coordinate 11,991, forward strand.
ACAAAAATAAAGACATAGACCAATGGAGCAGAATAGAAAACTCAGATATAAAACTACTCAGCTTGAAATGCCATGATGATTGAACAAGATAACATATGCAAAGCATCTGACACATAGTAAACACTCAGTAAATAGTACCAATTATTCTTATCTCAGGTATCTCATCTAGCAAACAAGCTAGTGCAATCTACATTTTAATATGTTAGCCAAATCCAATGATCAAAAAATGTCAACTGTATTATTGTTCCATTCTGATTTTTCATTCTCTTCCCCCAATGATTTTCACTGATTGGCATCTAATACTTCGTATAATGTACATATGTTGAAAATTACAAAAGCAAATGGGGAGCGAAGGGGAAGAAGAAATATAAGAAAGAAAGCATGAGGTAGGCAGTTGATAATTTATCAATATAAGAATATATATAACTTAATTTCTATTTTTAAAGATGATCATAAAATAAAAATGATCAAAAAATAAATTTATTTTCAAAAAAAATGTTTTTCTACCTATAACCAACTGATCTTTGACAAAGCAGACAACAATGTAAAGTGAGGAAAAGAATCCCTATTCCATAAATGGTGCTGGGGAAGTTGGATAGCCACATGTAGAAGATTGAAACAGGATCCGTATCTCTCACCACTTACAAAAAATTAATCTAAGATGATAAAAGAGTTAGATTTAAGGCTTGAAGCCATAGGAATTCTAGAGGAAATATGTTTTAAAAAAAATATCTAGATATCTCACTAGGCAAGCAATTTATGACTAAAGACTCCAATGGCAATCATGGCAACTACAAATAACTGGGATTTGATTAAACTAAGAACTTCTTCACAGCTAAGGAAACAATCAACAGAGAAATCAGACAAATTACATAATGGGAGAAAATACTTGTTTACTTCCAAGCTAAGTATCAGATAAAGGGCTAATAATCAGAATCTATGAAGAACTCAAGAAAACTAGCATGAAGAAAACAACCACATTAAAAAGTGGGCAAAAGTCATGCACAGAAGGTTCTCAAAAGAAGAAAGACAAATGGCCGACAAACTTATGAAAAATGCTCAATACCAATAATTATCAGGGAAATGCAAATTACAACCATACCTTACTCCAGTCAGAATAGCTCTTATTAAAAAGTATAAGAACATAGGTACTGGTGTGGCTGTGGAGAAAAAGGAATGCCTACACTGTTATTGGGAATGAAAATTACTGTAGCCTCTATGGAAAACAGTATGGAAATTCATCATAGAAGTAAAAGTAGACCTATTATTTGATCCACCAACCTCACATTTGGGTATTTACCCAAAAGAGAAAAGGAGTTTCTATTAAAAAGACACTTGCACTTGAATGTTCATTACAGCACAATTCACTATCTCAAAGATATGGAATCAACACAACTTCCCATCAGTTCATGAATGAATTAATAAAATGCAGTGTAAGTATACCAGGGAATACTACTCAGACACAAAAAATATGGATTAATATTTTTTACAACAATCTGGATAAAACTGGAGACCATTCTCCTAAGTGAAGTATCTCAAGATGGAAAAACAAACACTGCATGTACTTGGTATTACATTGGAACTAAGTGATAAGCACACATGCGCACAGGGAGAAGTAAAACTTGGTTTTACTACTCCCAAGTTGAAATGAATTGATATATTCCCTTGGGTGGGAGTGTATTAATTTATTTACTGGGGTATTATTATTGAATGCATTAGATACTTTCTTTTCAATTCTTGTAATACTTTACTAAGAAGAATGTGTTTCAACTCCATCCCGGTATACAAAAGATGTAAAGTCTCCATCTTTTTATGGCTTAATAGTATTCCATAATATACATATACTGCAGTTATTAATCCATTCCTGGGTTGATGAGCACTTGGGTCATTTTCACATCCTGGCCATTGTAAACTGAGCTGAGATGAACAATCTAGTGCAAATGTCCATATGACAAAATGATTCTTTTCTTCTAGATAGATGCCAAGTAATATGATTTCGGGAATGCCCAATAATCATGAATCATGATGAACTCCAGCTAGAAGACATGTACATGTATCCCTATGCAAATTTTTATGAAACTAAGAAATCTCAGTCAACATGAACATCATCAGTATCATATTTCAAACAAGAATTTGCAAATGTACAGTTTAGAAATGATGACATAAGCTTCAGTTTCAGACAGGAAATTAGTAATAGGTATTATCCACTTCAGTACCTGAAGGGTGGACTACATTTGTAAAATATTTTAATGGAAATCTCTTCTCCATTTCATCAAGATGGCCCAGAAATGCTCCAGTAGTCACGGAATCATCTCCCTGGGGTTCAAGTCATTATGGGTAAATGAATATTCCCTTCTAGCATCTATCTCTAGATTCCCCTGCCCATGCGTCCGTCCTAGACTAAAACTTTCTTGAGTTCTGGGTGGGAAGGTAAGTGAAAATACAGCTTTACATCAGATCCAAGGTAGAATGGTGAGTGCTGTAATTTTCCAATAGGATGTTTACAAGGGTTATTTAGACATTACATGTAAATTACTTAGCAGAGCATCTGGCATATGGTAATTTTATAATTAAATGGTAGCAGATAGAATATACTGCAGAGCCAAGGTTTGAGAAACAAAGTCTTTCCTATCCTGATGCACTGATCAATATACAGAGGTTGAATTCTGCTGGAAGGAGCAAAGTGTTTGTGTATCTATTTACATTTACAAATTAGCAGAAATATAACTTCTAAGAGCACAGGAAATGAAGCTCTCACTGCTTCCCTTCCAAGGTGGACATCTTGGAGACTGCTTTGCTTGGCTGAGGGCAGAAGAGAGAGGAATGAAGTGCTGGAAACAAAGATCTCTGTGAGAACAAGAGAGGGGCACAGTGGTGTCAGTCTATGTGCGACACTGTGTGGGCCATGACAGGGATTACTCTGGGTAAAAGGCACAGCTCGTTGCAACTCTGTCCTGACTCAGCCATCCTAAAAATTGCTGGTGTCCATGGTGGTTCCTTGAGGCATAGGGAGATGTATGTGTCTCCAAGACAACCCTCCGCTAAATGACCTGGGCTCCTAGTCATTCTGCAATTTCATAGTCTCACTGTAAGTGATGGGCAGTCTTGTGCCTTTGCAATCTGGAGGGTCCTATCCTTTAGTTCTGAGAAGTGTTTCTGCACTGTTTACTTGTTAACAATTTTCCCCTGCCATTTCCCCTGAACTCCTTTCCTGGAAGGCTCACGTTAGAGGCTTTCCCCACATGCCCCACATGCCTAGTGCACTCTGGCTGTCCTTCTGTACATGCAGGACCCTACCAAGCTGACTGGAAGGTATGGCACATAGGTGAGGCTTGTCCACTTCATGGTAAGGAGTTCTCAGGCCTGGTCACCTTTTTAACTGGTGGCCCCTTAACTGTCATTATCCTTCGGTCATTTTTCTGGATACAGTCAATTTATACAGAGAAGGTTGCCACGCCCTTGCTCCTGCAGCCAGCATTTCACATGTGGTCCAGGGCTGGGAAGGATGCTGGGGCTAGGGGTCTCAAAGTTCACTCTGCAGACTTTCATCTAAATCTTATATTTTTTAACCAGCGTCTGCTCCTCCTTCCATGCCCTAGAATTATTTGGTATCTTCTAGGGTCAGTAAAGGCGGAATTTGGGTTTCCTTCTTGTTCTTTGTATTTGCCCATGATTTTTCTAAATGAGAAGGGAATGGAAACCTCTTCTTTTTATCTCAAAGCTAGGGGCTCAGTTCCTGTAAGTAAGTGAACCCCATTCACCGTGCTTACTTCTTGAGAGAAGTTACTTACTTCTCTTGGGAACTTATTTAAAGTCAAATTTTCAAGCCAACATATGATTTAAGGGGACATCTTGCATCATTTCATCACCTTTATTTGGAAAGCACCACTGGCTGTCATTTATCTGAAACAGTGGACATAACCAATGTTGGGCTGAAAGCAAATTAAACCCATCTGCTAGCAGCGGAGACTGGAGCGTATCAACCAACTGGATATTCACAAACCACTACACTAGTTGATGCGAGTGATGAGCACGAAAAATAAAAGGAAGAGATTCTCTACATTCCTTCTACATCTTCTATGTCTACTCCCTCCTCTGGGTACAGCAAGGAGCTTCTGACCTTTCCATTTTAGAAGCACCTGACCTGGCTTTGTTTCGTTGTATTTTTTTTAAGCCTAAGACACAAATGTCCCTTTTGATTTCCTTGTAAAGTGATCGGTAGCCAATGTTAGAATAATCTTCAGAATTCTGTTAAACCATGAAATAATACACAGTAGGGGAAACTGTACACTGCAGACATTATCTGGCGCTTTCAGCTGGGTATGTAGCTACTGTTGCTTTGTGAATATTCTGGAGGTTTACGGGACAGAATTTCCCACTGTGGGGAGACACCTGACAGTGTTGCCCTCCAATTCTAAGCTATCATCTTAGGAGACTTGCTCCACCACTGACAGAAACCAATATTTTCTGCTCAACTTTATTAGGAATAGAGGTGATGCTTTGTGCTTCCATCTCTCAATACTTTCTTCTTCTTTTTTGAGACAGAGCCTCAAGCTATCCCCCTGGGTAGAGTGCCATGGCATCACAGCTCACAGCAACCTCCAACTCCTGGGCTCAAGCGAGTCTCCTGCCTCAGCCTCCCAAGCAGCTGGGACCACAGGCACCCACCACAATGCCCGGCCATTTTATGGTTGCAGCCATCATTGTTGTTTGGCGGGCCCGGGCTGGATTCGAACCTGCCACCTTAGGTCACTTGAGCCACAGGCACCGAGCCTTTTTTTTGTATTGTTAAGGATTCATTGAGGGTACAGAGAATCAGGTGACACTGATGCATTTGTTAGGTAACATCCCT
>CAUYQV010109513.1:0-11566 GCA_963574575.1 Galagoides demidoff
GCGGGCGCCTGTGGTCCCAGGTACTTGGGAGGCGGAGGCAGGAGACTCGCTTGAGCCCAGGAGTTGGAGGTTGCTATGAGCTGTGATGCCATGGCACTCTACTCAGGGGGATAGCTTGAGGCTCTGTCTCAAAAAAAAAAATAGAAAAATTAACTGGGTGTCATGGTGGGTGCCTGTAGTCTCAGCTACTCAGGAGGCTGAGGCAAGAGGATCACTTGAACCCAGGAATTGGAGGTTGCTGTGAACTAAGATGATGCCATGCCACTCTCCCCACGGCTACAGAGTAAGACTCTGCCTCGCAAAGAGAAAAGAAAATGAAAGAAAAAAAAAAGGAAAGGAAAGGAAAAGACTTACTACTTCCAAGAAACTCAACAATTTACATTCATTGGGAAGGTTGTTCACAATACAAACTGAGGCAAGGCCATACTAAAGATCGAGGGGGAAATAGCAAGAAAAAAAAAGCACAAGAGAGTAATCAGCAAAAAAAGAATAAATATTCCCACCCACAATCCCATATGTAAACTCTGCCATCATTTGTATCCACAGCCACAGAACCTTCCAGATGGATTTGTCTCTGGAGCAAACAGTTGTTTCACTAAAACGATGTTAAAGCGATTTGCTATAATCTATTGTGATTTTAAAGACTCCCTTTCTCCCCATAGTTTTGGTTATTTTCCTCTTGTTTTATTTTATTGGCCACAGTATCAAACTGAATAAATATCTTCAGTTCAACCCCAAAGTGTTGTCTCCTTTGCCTGTAGATGCTTCCAATTGCTCTTAAGGGAAGATGTATTTCTCTATAAGAACCAGATGAAATGGAATCTGTCATGAGAACCAGTGAGAACCATTTAGAATATTTTCAGGGAAGATCAAATAAGATCCAATCAAATATACAGTAGAAGCAAAAAAAGATGATTAATTCCACAATTTTATCTATTATGCTTTTAACACTCATATAAGTTCACCATAGATACTTGTAGAAGCATTTCTTGTCATAACAAAAGATTCAGGAAAAAAAAGCAAAATGTCATCAGTAGGGAGCTAAATTGTTTCCTCACACAAGGAATGGACACTACGCAGCTAGGTCAGCATTAGTTCGTGTATTTTCATCATTATATAGTATGAGGAGACCACAGTATGTTTTAAAGGCATACCAGCATAAATGGATCTCATAAACATAAGTTAAAGACAAAAAGCCGATTGCCAAAATGCTAACAGTGTGGGAATCATGAAATTTAAAAACATGAGACACGATTCTATCTACTACTAGATATAAAGAATAAATATAAGGAATGTAGGGAAGTGATGATAGTTGTTATCTGGGGAGTAGGGAGAGGATGCATTTGGGAAGAGATACTGGATTAAAACACATGACAATGCCAATGTTCACCCATTTTGACCTACAAAGGCAATATCGCTTTAAAAATTAACAATTCTGTAATATTATCAAATATCTTATCACTTTTTAAATTTTGTTGTTTGTGTCACACAAGTAAATTGCATTGCAATATTTATAAGTATACATACAGCTTGATGAATTTTTTTTTTTGAGACGGAGCCTCAAGCTGTCCCCCTGGGTAGAGGGCCATGACATCACAGCTCACAGCAACCTCCAACTCCTGGGCTCAAGCGAGTCTCCTGCCTCCGCCTCCCAAGTAGCTGGGACCACAGGCGTCCGCCACAATGCCCAGCCATTTTGTGGTTGCAGCCATCATTGTTGTTTGGCGGGCCTGGGCTGGGGATTCAAACCCACCACCTTAGGTGTATGTGGCTGGCGCCTTAGCCGCTTGAGCCACAGGCGCCGAGCCATAGCTTGATGAATTTTTATAAAATGAATATACTCAAGTAACTAGTGACTGGGGAAAAAAATAGAGCCTGCATTTTTTTTTTTTTTTTTTTTTTAGACAGAGTCTTACTTTGTCACTCTCTGTAGAGTATTGTAGCATCTTAGCTCACAGCAACCTCAAATTCTTGGGCTCAAGTGATTCTCTTCCCTCAGCCTCAGGAGTACCTGGAACTACAGAAGCATGCCATGATGCCCGGCTATTTTTAGAGAAGGAGACTTGCTCTTGCTCAGGCTGGTCTCCAACCTGTGAGCTCAGGCAATCCACCTGCCTCAGCCTCCCAGAGTGAAGTAGGATCACAAGCGTGAGCCACTGCACCCAGCTTTGTTCTTTTCCCCGAGACAAATTCTTACTCTGTAAAGAAGTAAAAATTCTTACTCTACCCGAGGTAGAGTGCCCTGGCACCATAGCTTACAGCAACCTCAAACTTGTGAGCTCAAGTGATCCTCAAGTCTCAGCCTCCCCAGTAGCTGGGACTACAGGCACCCACCAGTTTTTCTATTTTTAGTAGAAACAGGCGTCTTAACTCTCGCTCAGGCTGATCTCAGACTCCTAAGCTTAAGTGACCTCCCAGGGTGCTAGAATTACATGTGTGAACCACCACGCCCACCTAGCTTTTTTATGTTGTATAATTTTCAAAAGTCAGGGTCCAAATAGGGTAATGCTTTAGAACTGGTTGATAGTTTCTTTCCTAGTAATTGGTTAAGTAATTTTTCAGTTAACATTAAAATGGAAAGAATGTGATCTTATTTGTGTTTTTCAGACAATTTGGTTCTATTTTTATTTCTGAAAGAATATTCAGTTGGCAGTGAAAATGTAAGTCAGAAACTCAATAGGGCGGTTGAACAGTGGCTCATGCCTGTAGTCCCAGCATTCTGGAAGGCCTAGAGGGAAGGAAGATCACTTAAAGGCAGGAGTTCAAGACCAACCTAAGCGAAAGTGAGACCTCCATCTCTCCATAAAGTGGAAAAGTTAGCTGGGCATAGTGATGCATGCCTGTAATCCCAGCTACTCGGGAGGCTGAGGCAGGAGGATCCCTTGAGCACAGGAGTCTGAAGTGATAGGAGGCCACTGCCCTCTAGCCTGGGTGACAGAGGAAAAACCTGTCTCAATTTTTAAAAAAAAGAAAGAAAAAAATTCAATAGGGCAAGTTTTCCTTCTTATGTTTTGACTCTCCTTTAGTGTTTACTTTGTTACCATAAGCGCATATAAAATTTACTTAAAGAAATAAAACAAAAATTACCAATATGATCTTTCAGAGTGCTACCATCAAATAGCATCTTTTAAAAGGAAGTACCATTGAAAATTGAAAACAGATTCAACTTATGGTCATTAAAGTAAAAAGCAGGGGCGCTGGCCCCATATACCGGAGCTGGTGGGTTCGAACCCAGCCCTGGCCAAAAACTCTCAAAAAAATAATAATAATGATGATGATAAAATAAAGTATGAAAAGCAGTTAAACAATTATACACTGTTTTTCTACATATGAATTATACTACACACGAATACTATTACGATACTATATAGAGTTATCCTTCTACTGCTAACTCGATACATAGATTCCCCTCAGAATTCACTTGTTTCTTTCACAATTATAGCTGTTTTCAACCTGAACTACTGTGTCTCTGTTACTTAGCTTTCCAGCCCTTGGTCTAAATTGAAATGAAAGTGTTTTATTAGTGAGCCAGCAATAGAATTTAAAAACCTTTAGTCTGGGATGTTGTTGTTCTGCAGAGCTTAATGGCATTGTCCTTGACTGGAGATGTACAAGCACATTCATTTCCTGACAGCCTTGCGAACACTAATGGGCTTTCCAACTACAGTTTTTACTGATGCCTAATGACTTGGGGCCAGTGCCGTGAAGGGGGCTCTGAGAGCACCATGCCATCTGCTGTCAGAGTTCCTGGGAGAAAGGAAACCTTGAAAGATGCCCAGAGATCCACCCCTTGCTCTCGGCAAACAGAACATCAGGCTCTTTCATAAATGTTTTATTTTCCTCCTACTGTACAAATTATGTTCAGGTGAAGGGGACAAGACAATTGTCTGGTAAAATAACTGTGAAAGGCCTGAGATTAAAATACAAAAAACAGTCATTTAGGCCGGGCTCAGTGGCTCTGGCCTGCCATCCCAGCACTCTGGGAGGCCAAGGCGGTGGATTGCCTGAGCTCACAGGTTTGAGACCAACCTGAGCAAGAGCGAGACCCCATCTCTAAAAACAGTCAGACGTTGTGGTGGGGGCCTCTAGTTCCGCTACTCAGGAGACTGAGGCAAGAGGATCACTTGAGCCCAAGAGTTTGGTAGATGCCATGGCACTCTACCAAGGGCAACAAAGTGAAACTCTGTCTTAAAAAATAAAAGTTATTTACAGCACTCCACCCTCCAGGACTTTGAGAAAATGATAAATCCAGAGGTAAAATCTGAGAATTTTATTAATTTGTGCAATTGAGGTCATTATATAAGTAAATAAGGAGAAAATGAAATATCCAAGTGTAATTATATTTCACTGTCAGTAAGAATAAGGTGGCTGGGGCAGTGCCTGTGGCTCAGTGAGTAGGGTGTTGACCCCATATAACAAGGGTGGAGGGTTCGAATCCAGCCCCCGCCAAACTGCAACAAAAAAATAGCCTGGCATTGTGGTGGCGCCTGTAGTCCCAGCTGCTGGGAAGGCTGAGGCAAGAGAATCGCCTAAGCCCAGGAGATGGAGCTTGCTGTGAGCTGTGACGTGGTGCCAAGGACAACAGAGTGAGACTCTTGTCTCTAAAAAAAAAAATAAAAGAATAAGGTGGCTGTTTTGCTTTTTTTAAAGCAGAATTATCAGGCCAGTTGCTGTGGTTCACACTTGTAATCCCAGGCCAAGGCAGATAGATTGCTTGAGCTCACAAGTTTGAGACCAGTATGAGCAAGAGTAAGATCTGTCTCTAAAAATAACCGGCATTGTGGAGGCCTGTTATCCCAGCTATTTGGGAGGCTGAACTAAGAAGATCACCTGAGCCCAGGAGTCTGAGGTTTCTGTGAGCTAGGACACCACAGCACTCTACCCAGGGTGACAAAATAAGATTGTATCGGAAAGAAGGAAGGAAGAAAGGAAGAAAGAAAGAAAGAAAGGCAGAATTATAAAAGAATTTATAGGCAGGCCTTTGGCAGGCACTTGTAATCACAGCTACTTCAGATGCTGAGGCAAGAGGATTACTCAAGCCCAAGTCTTTAAGATTGCTGTGAGCTATGATGCCACAGCACTCTACCCAGGGCAAAAGAGTGAGACTCTGTCTCAAAAAAATAAAAATAGGCTCAGTGCCTGTGGCTCAAGTGGCTAAGGCGCCAGCCACATACACCTAACGTGGCGGGTTCAAATCCAGCCCAGGCCCGCCAAACAACAATGACAGCTGCAACCAGAAAATGGCCAGGTGTTGTGACGGGCGCCTATGATCCCAGCTACTTGGGAGGCAGAGGCAGGAGACTCACTTGAGCTCAGGAGTTGGAGGTTGCCGTGATGCTACGGCACTCTACCCAGGGGGACAGCTTGAGGCTCTGTCTCAAAAAAATAAAAAATAAAAAATAATTATTATTATTTACTTATTCCACATTTATAAAATGCAAAATCTCACTCAGAAAGTGGATCCACATTCCCAGAAGACAGAATTGATAAACAGGAATTATGGGAACACTCAAACTGAATGATGAATGTAAACTTGCACAGTTGCAAACTTCACTTTCTTTCTTTTTTTTTTTTTTTTTTAGAGACAGAGTCTCACTTTATCACCCGCAGTAGAGTGCTGTGGTGTCACAGCTTACAGCAACCTCCAGCTCTTGGGCTTAAGTGATTCTCTTGCCTCAGCCTCCTGAGTAGCTGGGACCACAGGCACCTGCCACAACCCCCCGCTATTTTTTGGTTGCAGTTTGGCTGGGGCCAGGTTTGAACCCACCACCCTCGGTATATGGGGCCAGCGCCTTACTCACTGAGCCGCAGGCACTGCCCCAAACTTCACTTTCTGACCCCTTTGGTACAAGTTAGATTTCCTTACAGGTCAAATTTGATGTAAAGAATAGTTTATTGGGCTCAGCACCCGTAGCACAGTGGTTATGGTGCCAGCCACAGACACCAAAGTTGGCAGGTTCAAACCCAGCCCAGGGCCAACTAAACAAAAATGATAACTGCAACAAAAAATAGCCAGGCATTGTGGCAGGCACCTATAGTTCCAGCTACTTGGGAGGCTGAGGCAAGAGAATTACTTGAGCCCAAGAGTTTGAGGTTGCTGTGAGCTGTGACGTCACAGAACTCTACCAAGGGTGACATAGTGAGACTCTGTCTCAAAAAAAAAAGGACAGCTTATTGGGGTGGCGCCTGTGGTTCAAGGGGTGGGGCGCCAGCCCCATATACTGGAGGTGGCAGGTTCAAACCAGGCCCCAGCCAAAAAAAAAAAAACCAGCTTATTGAAGCTAGCTCAGCAAGTCAGCCATCAGTGGAAAGTACTAGTGCTGCCTCTACATGATGGTGAGGAGAAGTCAGAAGCTGTTACACATTTGATTTCCCTCAGGCAAAAATAAAGAAATTAAACAAATGTAGTTGCAGGCAATAATGCAACAAGTGGTCATCTCATCACCACTCCCACATTCTGTTCCAAAACCCTAAACACAAACATAAATAATGTAGGTAACAATCATATTGTAGGTGGACATCCATCCATTCTCAAAACTTTGTTTGAACTGACATAACTTTGGCCAATGGTAAGAGAGGCACAGGTGTCTGCCTACCCACTTCAGAGGAGCCAGACACACCAACTCCCTTGGAAGAGGGAGTATGTGCTCCATTTACCACTGCATCCCCTGCCTTTAGCATACACCGATCTCATTGTATCCTCCACAGGTATTTGTTCAAGTGACAGTTACTTGGAAGTCATACCTCAGGATTTGTCAGGGTGCTGACAAACTTTAACTTATGTGGGGTAGCACCTGTGGCTCAGTGAGTAGGGTGCTGGCCCCATACACCAAGGGTGGTGGGTTCAAACCCTCCCCAGCCAAACTGCAACCAAAAAAAAAAAAAATAGCCAGGCATTGTGGCAGGCACCTGTAGTCCCAGCTACTTGGGAGGCTGAGGCAAGAGAATCACCTAAGCCCAAGAGCTGGAGGTTGCTGTGAGCTGCGGCGTCACGGAGCCCCACCGAGGACAACAACAAAAAAAAATAATAAAAATAAAAATAACTTTAAGTTATATATATTTGTAGAACTTATCCTCTTGAAAGCACTTTCATATACACACCTAATTTTTTCTTTTTTGAGACAGGGTCTTGCTCTTTTGTCCAGGCTGGAATGCAGTGGCACGATCACAGCTCCCTGCAGCCTAAACTCCTGGGCTCAAGCAATCCTCCTGCCTCAGCCTCCCAAAGTGCTGGAGCCACTGCACCTAGCCATAGCTGATTTCTTTCTTATACACAGAAAGAGGGAGAAGAATTGTTATTATCCTGATTACAAAAGTTGTAAGGAAAGAGTGTAAGGAAATTTCCTAAGGGCATCAAGATTATTAAGTAGCAAAGATGAACCTCAAACTGTGGAATACTTAATCTAGTATGCTTTTTCCTATACCACACTGTATTGAACTATCAAATTCCAGCAATCACAGTGAAGGCAGGCTAGTGGCAGGGTCTTCAGGGTCTCAGGAGGGGTCATCAGCAGGACCTTTATCTTATTTGAGACTGATGGTGTTCAGGACACAGTACCGCAAAAACAGCACCTTGGCATATTGAATATTTTAAGCTAAAGAAATATCAGAAACAGCACGTGCAGGATTTTCCGACCTTCTCCTAAAGTGGGTCCTAAGACTCGCATGTGAGAAGGGCCCTCCTGATACCCAGGGGGAAGAGCGTCTTTATCTCTGAAGACAAAGGGATGCCAAAAGGAATCTGAGAGAACAGCCTTGCTAAATCCCCCCAGGTTACTACCATTAGATCATACCCTTTTCTCCCTGATCTCCTATTTCTCCACTCTTCATCAAACCTGCATAAAACACTCAGGCAGAATCTGCCTGTCTACTTCTCCCTTTGTTTCTCCCTCACCTGCCTTTCTGGCCCCATCCTTTCTTCCTCTCATTGTTTTCAGCTAAAAGGTGAGAGAAGATACTAACCCTGGGAGCCAATAGGGGTTAATCTCAGTTCAAGGGCAGGAGAAAACTGAGGTTCCAGCTCCATCAGGTAGGAGGTAGGAAGCAGAAGGGGTCAGTTCCTCCTTCCTCTACCTTTTCTTCTGTTCAGGCTCTCAGGGGATTGGATGATACCCAGCCACACTGGGGAGGGCCGTCTACTTACTCAGCCCACTGACTCAAATCCTAATCTCACCCCCAACTCCTACATCCAATAATTTGAATAATGCAGCCTCAGTGGGCACTGATGAGGAGAAAGGAATGACACTCAAGCAGAAGGAGAAAGGAGAAGACGTGGGAAGTAAGAGAAACAGAGAAACCAAGGGTCACTCCAAGGCTAACTTAAACAAGTACAGTATATTTATTGATTGGCATTAATTGGGAGGCCCCAATTAAATGGCCTCCTGTAGCTCACCCTTTTACCTTATAATGATATTTAATCCCCTTCTCAGACTCAAGGCCAAACTATGTGCCCTGCTCTGAACAATGGGACACTAGCAAGCTTGAAGAAAGCAGCAACTTGAAAAAGCCCTGAGCATTTCCAGCCTCTTTTGCGTCTCCATCATCACCATAAGCATATTTCCCAAGCTTGCTTGAAAACACGCCCAGGCTGGCCTGCTGGAGGGGCCCGAAAAACATATGAAGGAGAACTCGATTGTCCAACCAAGGTCAACTGAAACCAGCCGATAGCCAGCTGACCCCAAGCATGTGAAAGCCCAGTCATGCTCGGAAGAACCCTATAACCAAAGGGCAGTTGACTTCATAATGCACGAGTAACACCAGCTGAGACCTGTCAGGCAGAGTGAATGATTATTATTTCAAGCCACGGGGGCTTTGGGGGTTGTTTGTTATACAGCACTACAGTAGCAACAGAGAACTAAGATGATAACAACCCCGTGGTTCTCTTTCTGCTGCTTTTGAAACAAAGGCAGGTCATGTGAATACAGAAAGATTAGCTCAAGTGTAAGCGTTTTGAGTTTGAGATAATTTCAGCATATCCGGATGAAAATACCCAAAAGTCAGGTGGAAATGAAAGTCAGATAGAATTGAAAAAAAATTTTTTTTTGGCCTGGCAACATAAATTTGAATCTTCGGCATAAATTGACTTCTGAGAGCACCAAGTGAGATTTAAAAAAAAAAAAAAAAGAGCAAAGGAACTTTAGACACCATTAGAGGGTAAGCAGGAAAAGGGGCATTCTCTCCTGCCAAAGGAGAAAATAAAACTATACAATAAGCAAAAAAGACAATTCCAAAAAGTAAAACATGGACAATAGTACCAAATGCTTGTGAGTTTAAATGGGCTGCGGATTGACAGGCATTTGCATATTGATTCGGGGTGAAGGTAGGCATCCAGGAAGACACATGATCAGGACCCCCGGCAGTGACGCTGCACCATTCCACTTCCTTGCACACCAGCTTCACCTGCCACATTCCTTCTTCTCCCCCCTTTTCCCTTTGTTTTCTCCTTCACCTGCCTTTCTGTCCCCATCCCTTTTTTTTTCCAGAGAAAGGTGTCTCTTGAAGAGGAGTACTTAATTGCCTGAATTAGACCTCTCAGCCATTTGAGGTAATTAAGTACTTTCAAAACTTAAAAGAAAAAAAGTTTCTGAGTATCTGCTAAATTAAGACAATAACAAGGGCCAAAAATACTGTTAACGAATAGACTTTTAATTTTAACAACAGCTCCTGCATATTACATTCATGACATATATCTAGAGAGAAAACTTAGCGTGTAAATATTACTTGCCTGCTACCCAATCCCTTTCCCTACAGGCAAAGGCCAGGAATATACCATCTGAGCCATACATTTTAGCAACAAGATTAAATTCAGCATTTGACCCATACTACCTTGAATTGCTCAATTATTTCATTAGAAATTTGATACTACAAGGTAGTCCTGAAGAAATACTTGCAGAATTCAGTTAAAGAATTCAATCTTGGCTTGGCGCCTGTGGCTCAATCGGCTAGGGCACCAGCCACGTACACCTAAGGTGGCAGGTTCAAATCCCCAGCCCGGGCCCGCCAAACAACAATGATGGCTGCAACCAAAAATTGGCCGGGTGTTGTGGCAGGTGCCTGTGGTCCCAGCTACTTGGGAGGCGGAGGCAGGAGACTCGCTTGAGCCCAGGAGTTGGAGGTTGCTATGAGCTGTGATGCCATGGCACTCTGCCCAGGGGGATAGCTTGAGGCTCTGTCTCAAAAAAAAAAAAAGAATTCAATCTTGTTGGGAACCTCTCTTTAGTTTCTGGTTTTGTTGTAACAAAGAGATGATGCTTTCTGTCATAAAATATTTAAGTGATACTGTATAATTACATTAAAAGTACATTTACAGGCTCGGCGCCTGTGGCTCAATCGGCTAAGGCGCCAGCCACGTACACCTAAGGTGGTGGGTTCAAATCCCCAGCCCGGGCCTGCCAAGCAACAATGATGGCTGCGACTAGGAAATGGCCGGGCGTTGTGGCGGGCGCCTGTGGTCCCAGCTGCTTAGAAGGCGGAAGCAGGAGGCTCACTTGAGCCCAGGAGTTGGAGGTTGCCATGAGCTGTGATGCCATGGCACTCTACCCAGGGGGATAGCTTGAGGCTCCGTCTCAAAAAAAAAAAAAAAAGTACATTTACATAATTATATTTCTGAAATCTGATCATGACAGAATGAATATTTGAGTGGTATTTAGTACTGTATTTTGGTTTGTTCTTTTTCTTTTTTTTTTTTTTGATACAGTCTCACTTTAAGGCCATGGGTAGAATGATGTGATGTCATAGCTCACAGCAACATCAAACTCTTGGGCTTGAGCAATCCTCATGCCTCAGCCTCCTGAGCAGCTTGGGACTACTAGCAGGTACCACTATACCTGACTAATTTTCCTATTTTTTAGTAGAGATGGGGGTCTCACTCTTGCTCAGGCTGACTCAAACTTCTGAACTCAGGCAATCCACCCGCTTCATCCTCCCAAAGTGTGAGGATTTCCAGGCATGAGCCACCACGCCTGGCCAGGTTATGGTTTATGTAGTGGCAGTGTGTTGTTTATTAATTTCTTGCTCAGCATTCATCTCCTCTTCTTCAGCTAAAAGCATCTGGTTCACGTGAGTTAACTCAATTCCGGCCACAATCGAACCTGACCCATCAATGTATCCCATCTCTTTGGGCCACAGTGATTGGCTTAGAGAAAGGTAAATATTGCAAATGACTCCAGTAAGATCTAAATGTGGATTGAGGCTATTAGGAAAAGAGAATTCTTTTTTTCTGCTGGACTTGAGAGTAGAGAGAAGCTTGGGGGTGCTGGGCACCACCTTGAAAGAGAAAGAGAATCCAATACCCAGAGCAGACAGTTGGAAGATGAAAGGAGATCCAGTATAGATAATACTCTTCTGGCTCGGCGCCTGTGGCTCAAGTGGCTAAGGCGCCAGCCACGTACACCTAAGGTGGCGGGTTCGAGTCCCCAGCCCGGGACCGCCAAACAACAATGATGGCTGCAACCAAAAAATGGCCGGGCGTTGTGGCGGGCGCCTGTGGTCCCAGCTACTTGGAAGGCGGAGGCAGGAGACTCGCTTGAGCCCAGGAGTTGGAGGTTGCTATGAGCTGTGATGCCAT
>CAUYQV010109514.1:0-22617 GCA_963574575.1 Galagoides demidoff
TTGTGGTGGGCGCCTGTGGTCCCAGCTACTTGGGAGGTGGAGGCAGGAGACTCGCTTGAGCCCAGGAGTTGGAGGTTGCTATGAGCTGTGATGCCATAGCACTCTACCCAGGGGGATAGCTTGAGGCTCCGTCTCAAAAAAAAAAAAAATTATGAAACTTTAGCAATAAAGAAAGAGAAAAGATTCAAATTACTAAAAACAGAAATGAAAGAGAGACATTTCTACTGACCTCATGGAAATAAAAAGGCTAATAATGGAACAGTATGAATAATTATATGGTAATAATTTAATGTTTGCATAAATTAAGTAGGTAAATTCTTGGAAAGTTACAAACTACTGAAACTGATTCCAGCAGAAACAGAAAATCTAAACAGACTGATAACAAGTGAAGAGAATGAATTAGTCATGAAAAATAAATGTCTTAACACAATAACTAAGAAAATGCCGTGAAAGCTATGTTGACCAGTTTGATGAAAGCATTTCCAATTGTACGTAAAAACAGCACACATGCCCATGATTGCATTAATGTACACAGCTACGATTTAATAAAAAAAAAAAACTACCAATAAAGGAAAGCCAGATGATGTCATAGGTAAATTCTACTGCACATTTTAGAAACAACTTAATACCAATTTTTAATAAACTCTTCAAAAAAAAAAGAGGATAAAATGCTTTTCAATTCATTTTATGAGGACAGTGTTATTACCCTGATACAAAACAGAACAAGGATATCACAAGAAAAATATATAACAATGTATGTATGTATCTTGTGAATATGGACACAAAAATCTTCAACAAAATACAAACTAAAAATACAAAAAGAACCATATACCTGACCAAGTGGGTTCAAAATCCAAAAATCATTATCACAACATAATAAAAACAGACCCACTTAATTATCTCAATATAAACAAAAAATATGCTTTACAAAACCAACACCCTTTCATAATAGAAACACTCAATATTATTTATTATTTAATTATTTATAGACAAAGTCTGTCTACAAAAGTCTCACAGCTAATATCATGCTTAATGGGGAAAAATGGATGATAAAGACATTTACTCTCACCACTTACATTTAACACTTCATTGGAACTTCTAGTCAGGGCAATAGGCAAGAAAAAGAAATAAATAAAAGTCCTATCAAGAAAATAGACCTGCCATTTGATCCTACAGTTCCTCTAATAGGTATATATCCAGAAGACCAAAAACCACATTACAACAAAGACATTTGTACCAGAATGTTTATTGCAGCCCAATTCATAATTGCTAAGTCATGGAAAAAGCCCAAGTGCCCATTGACCCATAAATGGATCAATAAATTGTGGTATATGTACACCATGGAATATTATGCAGCCTTAAAGAAAGATGGAGACTTTACCTCCTTCATGTTTAAGTGAATTGAGCTGGAATGTATTCTTCTTAACAAAGTATCTCAAGAATGGAAGAAAAAGTATCCAGTGTACTCAGCCCTACTATGAAACTAATTTGTAGCTTTCGTAGGAAAGCTATAACCCAATTATAGCCCAAGAATATGGGGAAGGGGGAGAGGGAGAGGAGGAGAGGAGGGGGGAGGATGGGTGGAGGGAGGGTGATTGGTGGGACCATACCTATGGTCCATCTTACAAGGGTACATGTGAAATTTACTGAATGTAGAATATAAATGTCTTAACACAATAACTAAGAAAATGACATGAAGGCTATGTTAACCAGTTTGGTGAAAATATTTCAAATTGTATATAAAACCAGCACACCCATGACTGCATTAATGTACACAGCTTTGATTTAATTAAAAAAAAAAAAAGAGCGGCGGGCGTCTGAGCAGCACACCTCCTCCCCTGCGCTCCTCACCTGACTCCGCGGCCCGCCAGCCCGCCGCCGCCCACCTGCACGCCACCAGAACCCCTTCCACCACGGCTGCCTCAGCAAGTTCCCACTGAAACAAGGCCTCAGGCAGGCGTATACGTCCCTGCTTCAGGGCCAGAGAGTCCAAGCCATGTATATCTGGGTCGATGGCATGGGAGGTCTGCGCTTCAAGGCCGGCACCTGGACTTACCAGCCCAAGTGTGCAGAAGAGTTACCTGAGTGGTATTTTTTTTTTCTTTGCAGTTTTTGGCCGGGGCTGGGTTTGAACCTGCCATCTCCAGCACATGGGGCCGGTGCCCCACTCCTTTGAGCCACAGGCGCTGCCCCTGAGTGGAATTTTGATGGTTCACAGTCTGAGGGCTCCAACAGTGATAGGTGTCTGGTGCTGCCGCCGTGTTCTGGGACCCCTTCCACAAGGACCCCAACAAGCTGGGGTTCTGTGACGTTTTCAAGTACAATCGAAAGCCTGCGGAGACCAATGGGAGGCACACCTGTAAGCGGGTGACTGGCATGGTGAGCACCCAGGAGCCCTGGTTTGGAATGCGGCAGGAATACACTCTGATGGGGACAGATGGACACCCCTTCCAATGCCCACCGACAGCTTCCCTGGGCCTGGGGTCCCTTCTTACTGTGGCATGGGAGCAGACAGAGCCTAGGGCGGGGATATCGTGGAGGCTTATGACCGAACCTGCTCGTATGCTAGAGTAAAGATTGCCAGGAGTAAAGCTGAGGTCCTGCCTGCCCAGTGGGAATTCCAAATTGGACCCTGTGAAGGAATCGACAGGGAAAGTGTCTCTGGGTGGCTTGTTTCATCTTGCATTGCCTGTGTGAAGATTCTGGAGTGATAGCAACCTTTGATCCCAAGCCCATTCCTGGGAACTGGAATGGCGCAGGCTGCCATACCAACTTCAGCACCAAGGCCACGTGGGAGAAGAATGGTCTGAAGTGCATTGAGGAGGCCATTGAGAAACTAAACAAGCGGCACAGAACCGCAATTAGTGCCTAGGATCCCAAGGCGGGCCTGGACAATAACAGGGCCTTGCTGGATTCCATGAAACCTCCAACATCAACGACTTTTCTGCCAGTGTAGCCAACTGTAGTAATAGCATCCACACTCCCCGGACTGTCGGCCAGGAGGAGAAGGATTACTTTGCAGACTGTGGCCCTCTGCCAACTGCGACCCCTTCTCAGTGCCAGAATCCCTCATCCACATGTGTCTTCTCAATGAAACTGGCCATGAGCCCCTCCATTACAAAACCTAAATGGATAGACTTCCAGCCATTGAGCCCCTTCTGGTTCCCCATCCCACTCCAAATCTTCCCCCTCTCCCAGTTGTCTCAATTGTAACTCAAAAGGGTGGAACATCAAGATCTTTTTTTTAATTCCCCCCCCCCCAAAAAGCCAAAAACCTATCAAACTGGAAAGGAAGACACAAAATTATCTTTATTCTCAGATAACATGATCCTATATATATAAAATTCTAAGGAATCCATTAAAAATGATAAAAGCTAATAAATGAGTCTGACACGGGGCACAGATACAAGAGCCACGTTAAAAAAATGAATTGTAGTTCTAACTGCTTATAAGAAAAAATCTGAAAATCAAATTAAGAAAGCAATTCCTTTCACAATAACATCAAAAAGAACACTTAGGAATAAGTTGAACAAAAGAAGTGCAAAACCTAATGTCAAACTACAAAACATCATTGAAAGAAATCAAAGACCTAGATAAATGAAAAATAACTCATATTCATGGATCAAAAGACTTAACATTAAGTTGGTAATACTCACTAAACTAAATACTCACTAAACTAAAATGCAGATTCAATGTCATCCCCGCCAGAATCTTGGCTGATTTCTCTACAGAAGTAGACAAACTAATCAAAAATTCATATGAAATTACAAGGGACCTACAATATCAACAATATTCTGAAAAGGAAGGACAGGTAGGACCCATTTCACAACTTACCAGAAAGCCTGTAATCAAGATGGTGTGGCTCTGGCACAAGGTTCTAGACACACAGAGAGCTTGGTGGAATAGAATTGAGAGACAGTCAGGACATATACCCATTCATCTGTGGTCAACTGGTTTTTGACAAGGGTGCCAAGCATATTCAATGAGAGAATATTCTTCTCAACAAATTGTGCTGGACATATGGATAATCATATGTAAAAGAATGGAATTGGATTTTACCTCACACCATATGCAAAAGTTGACTCAAAATGGACCAGAGACCTAAGGTAAGAGCTAAAACTTCTATAAAACTTACAGAAAAAAACCTACAGGTATAAATCTTAAATGATCTTAGATTTAGCAAAAGATTCATAGATACGAAACCAAAACCACAAACAATAAGAGAAAGAATAAGATTTTATTAAGATTAAGAACTTTTGTTCTTCAACAAACATCATCAAGGAAGTGAAATATTTGTAGAATTGTAGAAAAACTTTGCCAAATATTTTATAAGGTACTTGTATCCAGAATATATAAAGAACTTTTAGAACTCAGTAATAAAAAGACAACTGAATTTCAAAATGGGTAAGTGATCAGAGCATACATTTCTCCAAGAAAGATATACAAATGGCCAATAAGCACATGAAAAGATGCTTGACATCATTAACCAGTTAAGAAATGCAGATCAAAACCTCAGTGAGATACCCTTCCACCCCCATGTCGGTGTAAAAATCAAAACGTTATAATAACAAGTTTGGCAAGAATGTAAAGTAATCTGAACACTCATTCACTGCTGGTGGGACAATAAAATGGTGTGGCCATTTTGCTTAACAGTCTGGCAGTACCTTAAGTAATTAAGTATTACCGTATGATCCAGCATTTCCATTCCTAGGTATATTCCCAGAAGAAATGAAAACATATGTTCACATTAAAATTTGTATATGAATGTTTATAGCAGTATCATTTCAAATATCTAAAAGCTGGAAATAACCCAAAGATCGATCGATAGACAAGTGGGTAAACAAATTATAATATATCCATATAATGGAATATTACCTAGCCCTAAAAAGGGATTATACTGATGTATCTTACACCATCGATAAACCTTGGAAACATTCTTTTAGGTGAAAGAGTCAATCACAAAAGGCCACATGTGATATGATTCCATTCACACGAAAGTTCAGAATAGGGGAATCTATAGAAACAGAGTAGTGGTTGATTAGGGCTGAAGGGGGGCGGGCATGCAGGAAGAGGGGCCAGCTAGCTACCAGGTGCAGAGTTTCCTTCTGAGGTGATCAAATGTTCTAAATTTAATTGTGGTGATGGTTGCATATATCTGTTGAAGAAGCTAAGGAAATTCCATCCCCAAGTATGCCTACTTGGTATAAAGAACATTTTTAATTTAAAGGCCATTCAAGATCAGAAAATGTTTGGAAGCGGCTTTCCCTCTATCTATATAAAACCAGCCAGACCTGATCCAAAGATCAAAGGGAGGCAGCTGACTTTCTTTCCTGCCCCTGTTATCTCAACATATTGCAGGAAAGATCAAGAATGCTAGCTGCCTCTAATCATTTAAAACACAATACCTGTCTCTCTCTCAGGTTGGTTAATTAAAAAGCCAATCTGTTTCCCCCCATCTATTCATCCTCCCAAACAACCACTTATTGCACCTATACTCCACCTTCTCCCCTCCCTTTTTTTTTTTTTTTTTTTTGCAGTTTTGGCTGGGGCCAGGTTTGAACCCGCCACCTCCAGCATATGGGGCTGTCGCCCTACTCCTTTGAGCCACAGGTGTGGCCCTTCTAAAAGCAGGTGTAAAGGAACCTGCCTATCACACCTTCCCTGAGACACTAAGGAATCACTCTTGTGATTCTCCCCATGCTCACGGTATTTGGAAATAAATATTTCCCTTATTAATCTGCCTTAATTGTGAGTTGATCTTTCAGTGAACATTCAGGGGGAAAGGGCAAGTTTCTCCTCACCTCTACACTGTGAATATACTAAACATGGTTGAATTGCACCCTTTTAAGTGAATTGTATAGTATGTGAATTGTATCTTAATAAAGCTGTTTATAAAAATCTGTAAAGCACCACTCAAATGGAAGTTAATATTATTTCTTTCATCCTGAATTATGTGACATTTAAAAGGCCAATTATGCAATGTCATCTTCATGGTACTTAGAATCAACTTTTTTAATGCTTAAGAAAATCATTAAAATTGTAAAATATATCAAGACCTTTGGGTTGCAGAAAATTTTCTTGTATTATTGTTATAAGTAATAACCATCTTACACAGGATTTGTTATTTAAAATTGAGAGATAATTGGTTCTGTTTTATTGAAAATCCATGTTCTTAATATTAGCCTTAATGGTTTCTTTTTTTAGCAGGAAGACAATTTAGAGGAGAATGTGTTCAAGCTTGTGGTTTGATAGTCCTCATAAACGTGTTCCAGTTTGTTATACTTTGCTTGTTTCATCATCTTCTAAATGTACCACATTACATAATATTTAGCGTATCCTTTTCTAAATGTGAGATAAAATAATTTTGCAGAAATAAGAGAACTTTTATAGGGTTGGAATTGTAATTAGAAATACAGGAAAAATATCTCCCATATCTGAAAACTACTACATGTCTTTTCCTTGCAATCAAAACATTTTGGTTTGGTAGCAGATTTAAAACCTAAATAAATGCTTATCTGTTCCAGAAAATTATGCTCAAAGAAGAAACAGGGAAGAATTAGCCCAGAAATAGCTGGGTCCTCACTTTCAAAAATTTCTCTGATTTTGGCAGCTATTAAGGGAAGCTGGTTGACGTTCTCTTCTTTGTCTGTGATTAGCTGAAAGTGAAAAACATAAATGATACTCCAGATCTAGAAAGGTGCCCAGATGACTCTACATATGGAAACCTGCATCTCTATTCTCCAGCTAGGACCATCCATTACCCATAGGATTAGGGTCTGAGGCAAGAGTCAGATGTTCTGTGAGATGCGTGTTAATGATAAGTAATATTAAAAGGTGCTTATGAATAAGAAGTCTGAAATGACCTCAAAATTATTGTTTTTATGTTCCACCATCATGACTCAATGCTCACCATCCCCAATAAGGCAACATTCAAGGAGCTAAATATCTTGCCTCAGTCACTGAGCTACCTACACGTGACCCTGGGATGACCAGGAAGAAAGAGGACTTGACTTACCTTTGAGAAGCAGCAGCAAATTCAGACAGAGAATATTTGACTGGTTAATGTAGCAACACAGTAAATAATGGTTTCTAGAGTTGACCCGGTTACATGCTGCCTTTCCATTCCTGTCCATAAACACAAGATCCAAATGTTGCTATTTTTCTTTCCTTTGGCAGAAGAGGTTTTTCAGACATCATTGCTTTAGTGACTTTTAACATATGTAGCTTAATCTAAAAGAAAATAATCAATGAGCCTTCCCAGTCCCTTAAAAATCCCCAGACCAAATTGTCTTGAATCAAAGCAGCTCAGGCTAAATTGGAGGAAAAGGGCATAGACAGACTAGGTGCCTGAGAGCCTGGGAGGCTGGAGTGACGGGCACCCGCTGGGGGGCCAGCCCAACCTGGGCAGTCAGAGCTCACTCCCAAGGCACAGTCTATAGATTTGGGAGTTCAGTGTTCTTGATTGTGAAATAACTGATTGACGGTGACAGCTTAGGGTTCTTTTTCCTTCCAGCTTCGGTTGGAAAACATTCACGATCAGGTAAGAATTTCAGGGAGAATTGGTAAAGTTGCATTAATCAGCACTCTTAGACAGAATTCTCTGTTTACCAGCAATTTTACATAGGAATTCAAACATGGAGTTGCAAGAAGCCATCTCATTAACCTCACTAAAACCCGGTGGTGCGCCATTGGTCATACTAATAGCTGATTGAAAGGAATTAGAGGTCCCACAACTCCTGATGGAGGCTGTGACTATCCCACCACCAGTGTCTTTTCTGTAGTTCTCCAAGTGTGGTCCCTCAACCAGCAGCTTCTGTATCACCCGGCAGGTTGTTAGAAATGTAAATGTTAGGAATGAAAACCTCAACCCTGGTCTGCTGAATCAGGAGGTCTGGAGCAGATGTCCTCAAACTATGCCCGCAGGCCACACACAACCTGCCTAGGACATTTATCCAGCCCGTCAGGTGTTTTTGCCACCGCTTCCTGTCCTGCTAAGCAGCTGACTTGTCTTGGGGCCCACAGTCTGGCTCTCCAATGGTCTGAGGGACAGTGAACTGGCCCCCTGTTTAAAAAGTTTGAGGACCCCTGAGGGTAGGACCCAGCAATCCATGGTTTTATAGCCCCTCCAGGTGAGTCTAATGTACACCCATGTTTTAAAACTACCTCATCACACATTGGTAACTGGTCCTAATAGACACCAATGTATATCAAGATACAAAATACTTTCTGAAACAAAGATTCTGATTACATACCATGCAGGTTTAGTATGCAAGTAACCTGTCTCACATTCTAGTTGCTTGAAAAATGCCTGTACTCAGGGAAGTTTGATAAAGGTTATAGCAGATGGAGAACTTACTGCATTTAGAACTATCAAATAACCTTGGGTTTCTCAACGTAAGCTGTTCATTCAAATACTGGTCAGTTACATCCAACTAATGTGCTGTTTGCATCACCACAGGAACCTAAAGGGAACATTTTGATTAGAATACCACCTACTTCTTTTTTCCAAACCTATGATGACTCCACATCAGCACAGTGATACAAGGTTTCCCCACTCAGGGCTGGAAAGGGACTCCCCATTCTCTAGGCCTAAGTAGACTCAGAAATCAGTCTCATCACAGACCCCATTCCTGGATCAAAACAGGCCCTTTGCATGCTGGGTTCACTGAACTCAAACAAGGTCGTAAACAAGCAGCCTGACCGGTATCTCATCCGGGCTGCTGCTCCCGGTGCAGAGAATGGTGCCCCAGGCAGGACCATATTCCTGTGTACCACAGCAGTTTTAAAATCAGCTTCTACCCAAGCCCCTGGCACCAAACGGTTGTGACATACTCCAGACAAGCCTTCCATCTCCCCCAAACCCCTGCCTGCAGGATAGAAAAGCTGCATATAAACCCCCAGACACAAGTCCCAAACTGGCCTCCCACTCGGGCTCCCCTCCACCGCACCAAGGTTCTGCTCCCCCCTTCTCTTAAATATTTGCCCGTCAGTCAAATCTGTCCTTTGCCTTAGTTGGTGGCCTGTGGATTCTTTCTTAGAATCCCTGGGACCAAGGACCTGGCAGAGAGAAATTCCAGCTACAAAAGGACTGTGGTCTTTTCAGTAAAGAGTGTTTGGGGTTTTTTAATTTGTTTTTTTAAAAAGCCTTGCTTCATCATCCTAGATCTTGATCTTGTTATTTAACTAGCAAGTTTTAGTCCCCTGAAGGCTTTTCAGACACTAGCTCACCAGAACGTTTTTTTGCCTGGAATTCACTCACTTAAGTTCATTTGAGAAGCACATTTTCAGCAAGTTTTCACTCAATTTCCACATTGTCTGACTCAGCCAAACCAGTTATTAGAAGCTTGTATGGGATTAAAACATCAGCATTCTCTTACATTGTGATCCAAGGATAAATACGCAGCTTAGGGAAGGTGACAATGCAAACTGCTGAAGGTCCAGCGACACCCAGAGATGATTTCCTGTGAACTACCCCACACCTCCCTGCCCGTGGTATGGAGGAAAAGAGCCCAGGAACCCTTACATTCAAACTCTCCTGCAGGTTAGGAGCAAAAGCTCTAATGTAATTTTGCAAAACGTAAGGTTTACAGGAATACAAATACACAGAAATGCTATATAAAAAATTTTTTATCTCTTTTTTCCCCCTTGCATGTTAACTTGAGTGAGTTGTATTTTGGCTTCATTCATTTGGTGACAGGAAGGGCATGGCCAGGCTTTTGGCAGGATGTGGGGGACAGGACTCCAGGTCTCGGGTGCTGCAGGTGCCCTCTCCTGCAGGCACTCACCTAAACCCCCATGCCCTCACTTTCTTCCCTTTGGCCTCCCAGGAGTGTGACTAACTGATTTGTTTCCAACAGGTGTCATTCCAGAATTGTGGGCAGAAGAACATGGGCTGGCTGTCACAGCCAGAATGAAAACAGAGCCCCAAAGCAAAGCACTTGTTGAGGTGAACTAGGTTCCAGACATGGCCAAGGAGAGCAGACTTGTTCCATTTAAGGAGAGATGGAGGGCTTTATTTTATTAGCAAAATACCTTAGAAGTATTCTATCCCTGCTTCAGACTCTTTTTAATCCCAAGAACATCAGTGCTGAGGGCTGGTCTGGCTCAGCTGCTGGAGACAATGTGACAAATTCCTGGAGGATTTAACACTGCTTGGCAGGCAGCGTTCATTAGGCCCACACAACTTCTACTCCATTCATGCCCCACATTTATCAGTTCTTCTCCATCTTCTACTTTTTGGATTATTGTCACTAAATTTGATAAGAATTTCTTTATATAGCATTTCTGCGTGTTTGTCTTCCCGTAAATCTTGTGTTCTGCAAAATTACATGCTAAAAACTATAGGACTTATGGAACACATAGGGTTGTAGTGAGTCACTCAAAACCTATAGAACTTTATAATCAGAGAAATAGAAAAAACAATAGCAATCCTAGTGAAAATATTGGCACAGTTACGTCTCCACTGACATTTGTAGCTAAATTAGTTCAAATATCACTGTAGCCTCATCTGCCAAGGCTCTGGTTTTATTCCTCAGGATGTCGGTCCTTAAAGACATTTGCTTCTGATAATGAGACTGGTTCCATTAACATAAAAATATGACCTGAAGGTCACTGTCTTCATTAGTCAATATTTTAAAATTATTTCAAACCATTACAGGGGTACACATGTTTTGGTTGCATAATTTCCTTTTGCACATTTTAATTCAAAGTCGTAAGTGTGCACTTCACCCAGCATGTGTGCATTGTACCACTCAGGTGTGAATCATCCCAACCTCTCCTCCTGCCTCTCACCTACTTGATTCCTGCTGAGTTTCCCTTCCATGTGCCCATAAGTGGATCACCTAGTTTCAGCTGAGTACTGAGTACATGTGGTGGTTGTTTTTTCATTCTTGTGATACTTCACTTAGAAGAATGGCTTCAGTTCTATTTGGTTGTTGTAAAAGATACTAGATCACCATTCTTTATGGCTAAGTAGTATTCCGTGGTATACACATACCACACTTTATGAATCCATTAATGTATTGATAGGAATGGGGTTGTTTCCAGATCTGATTGTGAATTGTGCTGCTATGATTATTTGAATGCAAGTGTCTTTTTGATAAAACGCCTTTTTTTCCCTTTGGGTAAATAACTAGTAATGGGACTGCTGGATCAAATGGTAGGTCTACTCTTAGTTCTTTGAGGTACATACTACTTTCATAGAAGTTGTACTAGTCTGCAATCCCACTAATGGTGTATCTGCATTCTTTTCTCTCTGTATCCATGCCATTATCTGTTGTTTGGGGACTTTTTTATAAGACTCATTCTTGCTGAAGTTAGGTGATATCTCATTGTGGTTTTGATTTGTACTTCCCTGATGATTAGATATAGTGAGCATTTTTTCATGTGTTTATTGGCCATTATTCTATCTTCATTGGAAAACTTTCTGTTCATGTCTTTTGTCTACTCTTTAATGGGGTTGTTTGACTTTTTTCTTACTGATTTGCTTGAATTCTTTTTAAATTCTTGTTTTAAGTCCTTTATTGGATGTATAGCATATTAATATTAAATATTTTCTCCCATTCTGTAAGTTATCTATCTATTAATTGTGTTCTTGTGGTATGGAAACTTTTAAAATTATTTATTTTTGTTGTTTCTGTGATTGTTTTGAGGGTCTTGATAAATTCTATCCCTAGGCCAATGCATATGTCTGTAAGAGTTTTTCCAACATTTTCTTCTAGAATTCTTTTCTTTCTTTTTTATTAGATCATACCTGTGTACATTAATGCATTTATGGGGTACAATGTGCTGGTTTTATATACAATTTGAAATACTTTCATCAAGCTGGTTAACATAGCCCACAGGGTCTCACTTTGTCACCCTCGACACAGAGTGTTGTGGCATCATAACTCACAGCAACCTCAAAATCTTGGGCTTAAGTGATTCTCTTGCCTCACCCTCCCAAGTAGCTGGGACTACAGGTGCCCGCCACAATGCCCAGCTATTTTTGGTTGCAGTTGTTATTTTTGTTTTTAGCAGGCTCCAGGCTGCTTGAACTCGTATGTGGCCAGTGTCCCACTCACTGAGCTACTGGTGCCGAGCCTCTTCTGGAATTCTTATAGTGTCCTCTCTCATATTAAAGTCTTTTATCTATTGTGAATTAATTTTTGTAAGTGGTAAGAGGTGCAAATCCTGTTTCATTTTTTAACATGTGGCTATCCAGTTTTCCCACCACTATTTATTGAATGGGGCTTCTTTCTCCCAGTGTAAGTTTTCATCTGCTTTGTCAAAAATCAGACGGTAATATAAGGATGGTTTCATCTCTACTTTCTCTGTTCTGATCCATAGGTCTATGTCTCCATTTTTGTGCCAGTACCATGCTATTTTGGTTACTATAATCTTGTAATATAGCTCAAAGTCTGGTAAAGTGATGCCACCCTCTTTGTTCAGATTATCTCAGGTTGGTTGCATTGGGTATTCAGGGTCTTTTCAAGTTTCACATAAAACAAACCAAATTCAACTGCACATAGATAAAAGAATAAATTATCTGGCTTGGTGCCTGTAGCTCAGTGGCTAGGGCACCAGCCATGTACACCAGAGCTGGAGGGTTCAAATCCAGCCCAGGCCTGCCAAAGCAAAAATGACAACCACAATGAAAAAAAAAATAGCTGGCACCTATAGTCCCAGCTACTTGGGAGGCTGAGGCAAGAGAATCACTTAGGCCCAAGAATTGGAGGTTGCTGTGAACTGTGATGCCATGGCACTCTACCGAGGGTGACATAATAAGACTCTGTCTCAAAAAAAAAAAAATTATCATGACCAAGTGGGTTTCATACCAGAGATGTAAGGTTGATTCAACACACACAAATCTATAAATGAAATTCACTACATTAATACATGCACAAAGACCATATGATCCTTTCAATAGAGGCAGAAAACACATTTGACAAAATTCAGTACCCTTTTATGATAAGAATACTTCACAAAATTGGTATAGATGCAACATACCTCAAAATTATAAAGACCATATATGACAAAGCCACAGACAACACCATATTGAACGGGAAAAAATTGAAAGCATTCCTGCTTGGAACTGGAACTGGACAAGGTTGCCCACTTTCACCACTTCTATTTAACATAGTTCTAGAAATCCATGCCAGAGCAATCAGGCAAGAGAAGGAAACCAAGGGTATCCAAACTGGGAGAGAAGAAGTCAAACTACTGCTCTTGACTGAAGATGTGATCTTATACCTAGAAAACCCCAAAGAATCAACTAAGAGACTCCTGGAATTCAAAAATAAATTCAGCAAAGTCTCAAGTTACAAAATTAATGTAAAAGACAAATCAGTGTCTTTTATATATACCAACAACAGTCAAGCTGAGAATCAAATCAAAGACACAATTACCTTCATAGTAGCAATAACAAAAAATAAAATACCTAGAAATACATTTAATGAAGGCAGTGAAAGACCTCTATAGGGAGAACTATGAAACACCGAAGAAAAATATCACACAGGATGTAAACAGATGGAAAAACACATCATGCTCATGGACCAGCACAATCAACATTGTTAAAATGGCTATACTACCCAAAGTGATTTACAGATTCTATGCAATCTCAATTAAAATACCAACCCCAGTTTTCATTAGTCAAGTTTTGTTCACATAGGGAAAAAATGCCTTTGTAACCTCTTCATCTGCCTTTTCAGGGATAGCTTAACACAATGCACAGGTCCTCAAAGCATGATCCTTGGATCAGAGGCTTCATGCAAAAATTTGTTAAAAATGCAAATCATTAGATACTACCTTAGACCCACTGACCCAGAAACCCTTTAGGAGTAAGTGTTGGTAAAGAGAGGAAGTGCAGACATCAGTGTTTCAACAAGTTTTCCAGGAGATTGTGATGTAGCTAAAGTCACAGAACTACTGACATTCTGGAAATGTCACTGTTCTTAAAGGTGCTCATGCCGGCTACTTTCTACTGAAGGCATTTATGTATAATTTAAGTTTTTCCCTTGAAGGTTTCCATACATTGATAAGACTGATTTAATTGTGAGAAAATTGGCTCTTGATCTTTTCTGAACATTATCACACTGGAAAAATCACCTATTTACCAACAGATACCAATTAATACCAATTCTCTATTGATTAGTTGTATATGAACCAAGTCATATTAAATAACTCATATTGTAGCTAAACTGATGGAAGAGAATTGTTGGGTACCTCAGTTTCAGAGTATAATCTAATAAGTCTGAATAGTTGCTTGGCTTCCCAAACCTCTCATCTGTCATCTACAAACTGGGTATAGTAACCCCAACATCACACAGCTCCAATGTGTCTGAACAAGATGATGTAGTATAATGTCTAGTACACAGCAGGTGCTTAAGTGAATTTTAATTCCCTGTACTTCATTGTTTTCCTTATAAAATGATTTTTATAAAAATAAGGGATAAATGCAGAATAAATTCATAGAGATTTGATTTCTTTCCAGATTGTTCTGTTTCTTTTATGTCTCATTCTTGTCAGTCCTGCTAATATCAGGCTGAGATTTGTGATGTGAATAAAACTAAATGTAAAAAAATGTCCAACTAATTGGATTGAGGATGATTGCATTATTGTCTACAAAATCACCAACAGTTGTTTTGGAAATAAAAGAAATCATTTAGTAATCATGAAGATGCCTCAAATATTATAACGTTATAAAAGATGTTGATGGTTACACAAATAATAGCAATTTCTTTTAAATATCTATCAATGTTATAGTAGTAGTGGTAGTAGAAGCTATAGTAGTAATAAGATTGCTATAGTAGCAACACGGCACTAATTTATGTTATTACCTATGATACCAGAGCATGTTGTGGCCACAGCACTGAGCAACACTGGGAATGAAGTACATACTCAACAAATATTTGCTGAATAAATAAATATCATGTCTTAGGTATTTCAGAGTAATTTCATACATACCTCAACTGAATCCCTATAACCCTAACACTTGGTAGGCTGAGAAGATTACTAATTCTATTTTATAAATAAATAGGAAGACCAAGAAAGGTAGAAGGACAGACACAGAAACCCAGAAAAGTCAAGTCCAAGGTCTTAAAACTCAGCAGAGTTTCTTAATTTCACCACTTAGAATCTACAGAGACACAATCTTCTCTGAAATATTTACAGCCTGTACATGAGTTATCATCCAAATATAGCTTTCTTCTCCTTGAAGTTCATATTTGGTATTATGTACAGACTGTTGCCAACATATGCCCCGACCAAAACATTGAGGTTAGAGGTACCTTATGGAAGCATTCAAGAGGATAAGAGATAATGAAACTTTTCCTGTGGGCTCCGAGCTGAAACCTGCTACCTAATATCATATTATTTTTATCTAAAATAAATGCTTTTACAACTTGTAGTAAAATAAATTGTTCTAAGAGTTTTGCCATTTCTCTGTCCTCATGGCTCTGCCATTGACTGTAATCTTATTAATGGAGGATCATTTCCATTTGCTTAGGAAGTGTCTGTGATGTCACTTTTTGTTGTTAGACAAATTGACAGTCTAAAGCAGGCATCCTCAAACTACAGCCCATGTGCCACATGCGGCCTGCCTAGGACATTTATCCAGCCCGCCGGGTGTTTTTGCCCCCACTGCCTATCCTGCTTAGCAGCCGACTCATCCCGGGACCCGCAGTCTGGCCCTCCAACGGTCTGAAGGACAGTGAACTGGCCCCTTGTTTAAAAAGTTTGAGGACCCCTGGTCTAAAGAAATGCCCGGCTATTAACCTTTCCTCCATAATTTTATTAGCACAGATAAGTGTGAGAAACTTCCCCAATAAGAATAAGCCAATAGTTACAAACTTATAAGTAAGAATGATACAGAAGTCAGGGAACTGAGCAAAATCTGTGAGATGAGGAAATCCAATAGGCATAGAATCAAACATTACTGAGTTAAGCAAACATTAGCTGCAATTCTAAGGCACACAGCAGTATCTGAGCAGGCGTAAGATATAAAACAGCTGGCTGCATCTTCACAGTCTGGAAGACAATGACCTATGCATGTAGACGCTCAAGTAGGAAGTGTAAAAATTGGTTATGCAGCTTGATTTAAAATTTTTTTGTTTAGTCTTCCTAAAAGCAC
This sequence comes from Galagoides demidoff, assembly GCA_963574575.1. Classification (NCBI taxonomy): domain Eukaryota; kingdom Metazoa; phylum Chordata; class Mammalia; order Primates; family Galagidae; genus Galagoides; species Galagoides demidoff. The sequence continues at coordinate 16,109 of CAUYQV010109514.1, forward strand.
TTGATTTTTCTTAGTGCTGGTAAAAATAAGCAATGGCAGCAAGTAACACACTATTCCAGTCCAGTGTAAAATTAGATCTAAGTGTAAAGGATAATTTATTTGGAACTTGTACCCAAGAATTCTCTTTCCTTCTCTCCTTTTCTTGGAAGATGTTTTATGAAAGGTATTTTGTTTGCTTGACATTTTAATTTTTTATGTTTTTAGTCTGATTGAAAGGAGAAGGAGCATTTCCAACATGGAGACCTGAAGTTCACACAAGGGTCCTGAGTGGTTCAGATCGCGCTGCGTTCCAGCTAACACTAATGGTCTCGATTTAAGTTCGATCGGGAGATCTGGAAATCTTGGTATACTTTCTGAACAGTTAAAAGTATCAGAAGTAGTTAAAATTTAGAAACTGCATTAAATGTAATGTATTTAAATCTGAAACACTTGGGAGATTTTTTTTTGGCGCTAAGAACTGATCTTGTTGGATAGGAAAAAAATAGAAAGCATTATTATCTCTCACTCCAATTCATTTGAAGTTGAGGAAAATCTCATTCTATTTTGTTCAAATTATGCTCCGGCTCTGTGTGAATGATATGTGCTATTTGAGAAAATGAGGGAGACAATCAGCTCTCGGTTAATAGCCCATGAAGAAGGGCGTGTGTGCACGCACGTGCACACGTGTGAGTGCTTTCACAAAAGGGATGGCTTACTTTTGCAAAAGATCATAGTTAAAATTGTAGTTTAGGGGATATGAAGAGTTTTATTATCAAGTTTAGTAGGATCAGGCAGTGCCTGTGGCTCAGTGAGTAGGGCGCTGGCCCATATACCGAGGGTGGAGGGTTCGAACCCAGCCAAGCCAAACTGCAACAAAAAAATAACTGGGCATTGCAGTGGGTGCATGTAGTCACAGCTACTTGGGAGGCTGAGGCAAGAGAATTGCCTGAGCCCAAGAGCTGGAGGTTGCTGTGAGCTGTGACACCACAGCACTCACCAAGGGTGGCCAAGTGAGACTCTGTCTCTTAAAAAAAAAAAAAAAGTTTAGTAAGAGCAACCTTAAATAGTAATTGATTTGTGGCACAATTACTATGTTGATTAATTTAGCCTTTTCCTATGCACAAGAGGTGCTGGGGGTACCATGTTAGTGGCCCTTTGAATTAGTGTTTCGGGTTTGTGATACTAGAGTTAAAAAGTCCTTTTAAATCACTTTGGTATGTCGAAGTCAAGGATTTTTATGCAATTTGGTTTCTAATTAAAGTTAAAAGAGGGCTTGGCAGTCAGTCACTAGAAAGTAAGATATACATCGAACAAAAATACTTTTATCCTGAACTTTTGTCCCTGAAAATGATGAGAATTTGTCTTTAGAAATAGGAGTTTTTGAAGAAAAACAAAAAATAGTCCAGCAGGTCAAGAGAGAATTCCAGGGCAGTGGGAAATGTGGCTTTGATGAGTATTGTCCTGCAGCTCAGTCTAACCAGGACTGTCCCCCTCCTGCCTTAGAAACCTGGGCACCAGGCCCTCAAATCCTCCACCCCCATTGAGTTCTGTGTTCCCTTCTGTTGCCTTGGTCTTATGCTCACTAGAACAGTGACTGCCAGCTAACCTGCCTTGACTCCCTGGTATGCCGTGAGATGATGTTACGTGTACCTCAACAATTTTTAAAGATCATTAATTAAATGATTTTCAAAAGAAGTTTAAAGCACAGTAAGCATATTCTTTTCTTTACTCTTTTTTCGATCAACATAATTTAAGTGTGCCATGGAAGTTTAACTATAGTTTCAAGTGTGCTATGAGATAAAACAAACAGACTGAAAAACACTGCTCTAGAACAATGGGAGAGAAAATGGACAGGGAAGATTAGTGCTCACCCATCCAGAGGCCCAAATGAAACACTTGCATCGGTGGCACTTGTGGCTCAAAGGAGTAAGTCACCGGCCCCATATGCTGGAGGTGGTGGGTTCAAACCCGGCCTCAGCCAAAAACTACAAACAAACAAACAAAAAAACCACTTGCATTTTAATTGGACCTCCAGAAAAAAAAATTAGGAACATTCGAGAAGGACTTTTTCTGTGGTCAAACCTCCCCTTATGGGTAAACATGGAAAGAAAGAAAATGTTATAAGGCAGGGCTTCTTCCAGAACCTCTGAAATTCATTTTTTTATTTATTCACTTATTCATAGTCATTTATTTTTACCTTCATCAATTTTTTTTGAACACTGCATTAGTTTTTTATTGTTGCTGTAACAAATTACCACAAACTCAGTGGTTTAAAATAATTTTCTTATAGCTGTGGAAGGCAGAAGTTCTAAGTCAGTTTCATGGGGTCAAAGTGTGTACAGAGCAGGCTCTTTCCAGGGCTGTTTCCTGGCTGTGTCCTGCTTCCAGCAGCCTCCTCCATTTCTTGGTTCATGACCCCTTCCCTCCACCTTCAAAGGAGGTCATTCCAGTTTCTCCTTCCATCCTCACCACCTTGCCTTCTCCAGCCCTGCCTCCTCCTTTCAGGAATATTATATGAGAACTGTTTGATTGTATCAGGCCCACCCAGGTAATCTAGAATCATCTCATCCTTAAGGTCCTTAATTTAATCACACCTGCACAATCCCTGTTGCCATAGGAGGCAATATTTATAGGAGATTTGGACATGGACACATTTGGGGGCCATGATTTGGCTGACCACAAGCATCATCTTGGTGCTTGCTGTGGAACAATGCAAAATTCATCAGATTCCAGTCTGTACCACACTATCATGGTTTAGTATAGAGCTGAGATATAGGAATGAGTATCATATAAAAAGAGCTATGCAGCAAGATTAGTATATATGGAAAGCCACGGATGTTCAGAAGAGGGAGAAACTGTTTCTGTGTCAGGGCAAAGGCAGCCTCCCAGCCAAGATAGCATTTGAGGCTAGAAGAAAAAATAATGCAGTTTTAAGAACCAAAAAAAATCCATGACAAAGGTATAAAAATAATTCTTAGGGACGGCTAAATGAATCCCACCTAAAATTTCATATAAAATGAAGTGGTGGAAAATCAGTTTTAAAGGAGAGCTCCTGAGTGTAAGCGAGGGTGTTGGATTATGTTGGATAGACAACCGGAGAGTCATTGGAGCAAAATGTACCGAAGCTGCAAGTTATTCTGGGGCTACCAAGGTGCCACGGGCATTTGTCCTTTGTAGTCTGAATGTAAGAATGTGAGCCCAGCACACCAAAGGCCAAGCATCTCAAGCCAGGGTGCCCTGGACTAGAGATCCAGGAATGGACTCAAACACACTTTCTTGGTCCTTTGCAATTTATATACATTGGATAGAACCAACATAATGACTTAAAACTGAGACGATTCCACCAGCCCATCAGAGGCTCTCTTCACTCCCCTCATGATTTATGGTTAGGGCCAGTAATGTTTGTTCTCCTTTGTCATGTAGTTAAAAGGAAAAAAGAAACCACAGCATCTTGAGTGAGAAGACCATCATATCTGTATCAGCAGCATTACCACTTACTGGCTTTGTGACCTTGGACAAGTCCCTTTAACCTCTCTGGACTTCAGTGACAGTGATAACACCACTATTACCTAACTCTCAGGGCTGTTTTAATGTAAAAATGAATGAGATGATTTGTGAAGATGCTTTGTACATTGGAAAATTTAATTCACATTCTAAAAAATGATGGGAAGCCTGTTATTTGTTGAAATAGTGTTTCCCATTGTGTGCTGCTATATGGGCCGTGAGGCAGACGGTTAGGAGAGTAAATTACAACCTTCCAGGTGCTGAGCCCCTAAACTGGAACATCTGAGGTTGCTTGATGTTGTGGGGCTGTCCATCTGTGGGGTTGGTTTCCATCCTGGGAAGCCCTGAGGTAGACTGACCACAGGCAATGAGACTGGAGGGGTGGGGGGGGAGAGGGAGAAGGAGAGAGGGGGAGTGAGAGAGAGAGCAGAAAGGGGGCTGATAGATCAGGAATTTAATCAACTGACTCAGGTGGGAAGGGTGAAGCCTAACTGGGTTTCTGTTTACAGTAAACAGATTTGATTTGTAATCTGACTCAATTAGTCAGAAATTAAGTGCATCTTAAAGCAGAAATAACATGGCTATAAATATTCTCTTTGCGGGGGATGGGACAAATCAGGAAAATGACAACTTTTATCTCTGTCTGCAGAGTCTTATTTTAGAGATTCTCTGCCTTCCCTCCAGGACACAAATAACCATCCTCTTGCACCCTTAACCCCACCTCCGTTCTTGCCTTAATCACAATTGAAGGCACTGTTTCCTTAGCACCCTGAAATACTCAGCGTTGGATACCTACAGATAACATGATAAATGATTCCCTGCTGATATCTTGGCGGTGACTCCAATGTGTTCATAACTGCGATTTCAATATAGGTTGAAGAGAAACTGAAGCTGGGATATTTCCTTATAAGCAATCCCCCCACCCCACCCCCGCCCCGTGGTCCCTCTGCGGGCACACTGGAGCAGGTGCTGTTGGAGAAGTCTTTCTCCTGTGTGATGCAAAAGTTAACTAAGCTTCAGCTGAACCACTGAAGTGTGTCTCCACTCCATGGGAGAGGAGACCCTTTACCAGGGTCACCTGGGGGCAAATCTGCGAGAGGGAGGCTGAATGCACACAAAATTGTGCACGATTGAGAAGAAATTCAGGATTTCATCTTACTGTGACCCAGAACCCAGGCCTCACCACCTACTCTACTGGAGGTCTGTCTGCATCCTCAGACCCCAGAGCAGGACCTGAGATTCAGACATCCGAGCCACGACGGCCGACACACCTGTTCTGGGGAGAGGAGGCGATCCGGGACTGACTGCGCTCAAGGCAGCGCCTCCAGGCTCCAGACAGCAGCGCCTGCAGCCCGCAGGGAGGGCACCTTTGCCCACTTTGTAGATCCCAAGGTCCTTCCCCTGAGCCAGGGAAGAGGGAGGTAAGCTTCAGACCTGTTTTTCTGAGTACCCCTGGACATGTGGGAAAGGGTTTGCTAATTCTGAGCAGTGGTTATGAGAAGTGGAATCCCTGACTGTGGTCCTAGCAGAGTCAGAGGCTGCCGCTCAGTTGGACTCCTGACACTAGGGCCCGCTGGCCGAGGAATCCCCATCCTACACCCCCGGCCGCAGCGAACTTCTGAGATGTATGAACGCCACCTTTACCCTGACCCGGGACCAGGTCCTCTCCTCTCCCACCAAGGCCAAATGACTCCTGTGTCCTCAAGTCTCCTTTTGGCCCTGGAGGGCAAGATCATTTCCCATTGCGTTTCGGGTCCTTCTGGTTTGGCAGCTGCCCCATCCCATTCCAACCCCCTTCTAGCTTCTGTCTTCTCCCACACTTCCAGCCCGTGCTCCCAGGCTCCTTCCGGACCTGGCTATCCTGCCACCCTGCCTTCTCAGGACCACAAGCCGTAAGAGCCTTCGCAGTTTGCCGCTGCCTCGACACCTGGCGTCACTGCATGACCTCATGGTCCCCACCTCCAGGCCCCTTGTCCTGGTCACCTCCTAGACTTAACCCCGCCTTGGGGCTCAGCCCTATCTGAGATTCCAGGCCAGCACCCCCCACCCCCCAAGGACCGATTCTGACATATTAGGACCCCTTTTAAGGCTGATCTGTGTGGACGCAGCCTTCCCACCTCACACACCCCTCCCTAAGCCTCCCAGTGGTGGCCCACATCTGGGAATATCAATGATCTTATTCTATGACATTCTGATTGAAGGTCTTTAGAGCAGAATAGCCCATTTTCAGATTAAGTGGAACTCTGGGTCTGTCCCTTCTCAGAATATTTGTATAAGATTCTTAAGAGATTAGCTTGAGGTACTTGTTTTTGGTTTTTCTTGTAGTATTATTAATTTTTATGAGGCACTTATTTTCTAGGGCTAGCAATGAGAGGTTTCCTTGTCGTCAGGCAATTATGGTTATCAAGATACAGTCCAGCCATTCCCATCTAAGGAAAATTGTCAAAGCTTAAACTGATGTGCACTGGTATGCTGCTAACTCATTTCCCTGGGTCTCGGGTTCCTAGAACTTTGAATGGAAGGGGGTTAGAGAATCACTCAGGCTCCTTAAGTCCCTGTGAATGAGCAATAATGAAACTGTAAGTCAGGTCTGCACTCTCACTCAGAACCCTCCCTCCCCGCTTAGTGATGGCCCAGAATTTGAATGAGTCTGTATTAAAGGTAAAAAAGATCTCAAATCAAAGATATAAATTTCCAACTTAAGAAACTAGAAAAAAAGAATGAACTAAACTCAGAATATGCAGAAAGAAGGAAATGATAAAGACTAGAACAGAAACAAAATAGAGAATAGAAGAAAAAGAGAAAAACCAATGAAATCAAATGTTGTGTGTTTAAAAGATCAAAAATATTGACAAAATTTTAGCCAGACTGGCCATGGGCGGGGAGGGGGGGGGGGGAGAAATAAATGTCCAAAAATAGTAAATTGAGGAGTAAAAGAGGAAACATGATTATTAACATTGGTAGCACGTTAGTACGGGACTACTTGGAAGTATGTTATTTTAGAGGAAATTGACAATTTTCTAGAA